>BROG01000890.1:0-175000 GCA_030159075.1 Atrina japonica
CAAGACACTTTATCATCAGTGGGTTTCTTACATACTTTATCATTAGCGTGGTTTCCAAGACACTTTATCATCAGCGGGGTTTCCAAGACACTTTATCATCAGCGGGGTTTTCCAAGACACTTTATAATCAGCGGGGTTTCCAAGACACTTAATCATCAGCGGGTTTCTTATACACTTTATCATCAGCGGGATTTCCAAGACACTTTATCATCAGCAGGGTTTCTAAGACACTTTATCATCAGCAGGTTTCTTATACACTTTATCATCAGCGCAATGTCCAAGACACTTTATCATCAGAGTACTTTATTATTTATATTTGTCTGTGGCAATATATCATGAAGAAAAATAAAAATATATATATGATTTAATGAAATCCGGTCGGACACATTTCGTTGCATTTATGAAATGTCTTTACGTGTAATGGCGGCAATATTTCATGGATTTATGAAAATGGCGGCTATTTATATCATAAGTTACACTTGCGAACCTTTTGGTTTAAAAGTAGGAAAATACATGAATATTAATTGAAGATAGAAGTGAAGTGTGTGAAATAGCAATATAAAACTGTAGGGTATGTTGCTAAATGTTCATATAACAGAAACTTCAGAAATGATATGCAAAATATGAACAAATATCATGATTTGAGATTCCCGTTAATTGTACTAATGAGAATATGTTTTCAATATACAATAGTGACATGAATATAATGTACGAAGTTGTAAATGTAGTAAGTACCTGAATATTATATGTTTGATAGGATTGGTTTGATATCAAAAGTTACTGACATAAAACACATAATTATCACACGCATACCAAAGCTCAATTTACAAAATAAAAAATCCGGTTTACACTGGAAAAACAGAGAGAGAGAGAGAGAGAGAGAGAGAGAGAGAGAGAGAGAGAGAGAGAGAGAGAAAGAGAGAGAGAGAGAGAGAGAGAGAGAGAGAGATGTTTCGTGCAGCCACAATCACGTGCTTGGTTGATCTATCTATGCATTCAAAAAACAAACGATGAGATCGAGCGACGGGAAACATAAATCGGTATATGGAATGGTAGAAAAAGTAGACGTACTAAAGCAAATTTTGGTTACACATATAATTTCTATTCTGAATTCACAGGAAAATCACAATGATAAACCTTACCCTTTAAGGATTTCTATAACGAGAACTTTTGTCCTAGAGACATTTTTATATGGAGAAAATCTCCCTTAAAAATCAAACCTCTCGGATTTTTTTTAATATGAAACGTTCCTTAAAATCTTGGATTTTGTTACTGCAATGACATTAAGCCGCCATTTTTCGTCCATCGTCCATATTTGAGCGTCATCGGTAGTCAAAATAAATTCCTCTTAACTGCTGTCTCAATTATATTTTCGTTTAGGGAAAGGGCGCATTAACTGTGCATTTCCTTATTCTTGTACCCACTGTGCCTCTTGCATGGGTTCGAAACTTCAAGACTAGTTAGTCCAGTCATTAAAAAATCTGCTTTCCCTTGTATACGAGGATAGCAATTAGATATGTCGATGTTAGAAGACACAACCTGGGGGTAGGTGATTTCCATATCATGTAATAGAAAAAACCCATACCGGACAGGACGGATATTTCAGAAAGAAAGTTTGAATGTAATTAGAAATATCTGCTTAAAATTAGCTTATTAACTGAAATCTCCCAGATACGGATAGCTAAAATAATAATATTAAAAAGAATTATATTGTTTTTGATTTTTGAGAAGTTAATATACTTTTCTATAGCCTACGATTATACATGTCACCGTAATAAAACTTAGTGACAGAAAACAATAAAATAAAGATTAAGATATGTATATATAGTTAAAAGAAAAACTAACATTTGCCTGAAATTTTGTCTTATTATTGAATATTTCTTCAAATATTTTTCAATGTATAATGGAGTTGTCACCAGAAGTGCGACATATTTTGAAATATCCAGTCAACTAATAGCCTACTAGTAAAGAAAAATAATCATAGCTCAATTATAACTCATTGAATCGTTTTGTAGAAAAAGGACACCACCCAGGGGTAGCTGGTCACTTTATAACTTATAGAAAAATGGACACAATCCTCGAGTAGGCCATAATATAGTGTAATTATTACGGACTAAGCCGACGTATAGAAAACGGACAACACCCTGGGGTAAGTCACTTTATAGCGTAATTGTTATGGACTAGATTGACTCATCATCATTGAAAAGAAGAACACCACTCCTAGGTAGGTCACTTCATAACTTAATTATTTCGTACTAGACTACCTTACAGAAAAAGGACACCGCCCTGAGGTAGGTCACTAAATACCTTAATTATTACCGACTGCTCCGACTTTTAAAAAACGGACACCACCCTGGGGTAGGTCACTATATACATTAATTATTACTGATTAGATTGAATTATGGAAAAAAAGGACACCATACCCAGGTAGGTCACTTTATAGCTTAATCATTACATACTAGATTGACTTCCAGAAAAAAAGGACACCACCCCGAGGTAGTTCTGTAAATACCTTAATTACTACCGACTAAGCCCAATTTTTGAAAACGGACACCACCCTGTGGTAGGTCACTATATACATTAATTATTACGGACTGGATTGACTGATAGAAAAAAGGACACCTATCCGAGGTAGGTCACTAAATACCTTAATTATTACCGACTGAGCCGAAAACGGCCACTACCCTGGGGTAGGTCACTATATACATTAATTATTAGATACTAAATTTTAAGAATAAAATAAGATAGAAATTTGTCGCGCTTTAAAAGTTTTTGCTGACATCAACAGAATGCTGGCTTTTGGTAAATTTCAATTTACCTGAATAGAGCTGCCTGTGACGCCATACCAAAAGTGCGCCATACCGGAAGTGAAGTCATGTTGTCATGACAATAAGGAGTAAGAGCCAATCGTTGAGTTCGGAAGTGTGTCTATGACCGGTAGTGAAAGTTTAAGGAGGCGGCCATTTTGGATAACGAGCCAATGAGAGCCTTAGTTACAAGTGGTCGGGGTCACGAGAGATAACGTGAAGTCAACGGCAAAAAATAGAAGATGTTTTTCCAGTTTTTGGTTGAGAGTGAATATATTTTTAGAACCGAAACTCCCAGGTTGGAGAGAAATCAGTAGTAGGTTTCGCCACATACGATAAAAGTTTACGAGAGTTGCTAACAGGAGATGGATTTTGAGGTATAGAGTGAATGAACGTTAATTAGATGGTGTGGTATTCCCCTGATAGCATAATTAGGTTGTAAGTAATGAAAACATTGCTAGTTCCCTATTTTTTCTGAGAAATAAAAATTCAAACAATCACGCTATTCTGGTATTGGTTTTCTGACGATGTTGAATCTTCGAGCTTCGGATCATAAATAAGCTCTCAAAGGTCTAATTGAACCTAGACGCTAGTTTTTAAAGTCATGTCACTTATTTTTTTTCTTCTGAGATATTTGTCATTTTAATGCCTGGGTAATAATCTAGCCCTATCTAAAAAAAAAAAAACACTCACCCATGCTTGTAGTAGTGTTTTTTTCTTATGATTTTAACACATCGAGATTCGGATCTAAAATGAGTTTTCACAGGATAACTGAACCTCTCTCTCTAATCACATGACTTACTATATTACTGTCATCTAATGAAGTGAATACTTCAGTCATAACAACAGCAAAAATGATAATAAAACGTTTAATATTGATCGAATATATATTGATAAGTAGTATTTAGTCACTACAATATCTTAAACTCGCCGCTATAGAATAACACAAAATACACAAAACATGCATAAATTTTAGTTAAGGTTTCTTTTCGAACAAGTTCGTTAGCCCTTAAAAGGGCCGTTGATTGTTCCGAAAAGCTGAATAAGAGAGACTCTAATATTTGTCGAGCAGACGTCGCCAACGACGAACCTCTCTTTCTTTTTCTATCATCAATCGATTTACATCTGCCTTATGTTGTCGAAGATTGGCTAATACTTCCTGAGCTAGTACGTATTGTACAGGTACTGGAAGTGAAGGCTCAGGTCTAGGTGGTTCCCCCTGTTGTGTAGTAGGTGCCGCAAGGGTCCTACTTGAATTTATTGGTGTGCCTGGCCTTACTACAATACGTGTCCTCCGTGTAAGAATGATTCTCATGCTTCTCTTTTCAGGTTGCATACCAATGTCGGATGAGTTATCCATGATGAACTAATACCGAGACTCAGACAGTACAAGCTTATATAGAGTTTATGACGTTCGCATGACGCATCGATTTTAGGCCGAGTATCAATTTCTAGACATCTGCAGACATACGCCAAAATCTTTGTCTCCCACAGGTTACTTTCCACACAGGTCCGAACCGAAAATTGTCAGTCCGAAAAAATTTATAAGTTTGATCGATAAACCACAATTATTACTCAGCCTTGATGGAATTCTGGTCATGCAGACACAGTCGCTTTGACATGCAGTGCTCTACAACGATAAGACAATCACCAGTAGTTTTACTAGCTGGCCAGGGATTTTAAACATATGTATCTATATAACCGATGTTATTGTTATAGACTGCATTTAACTATCCGTTTTTGTCATCTGGCAACCTGTCATCTGGCCACCTGTTGTTGACATCTTGACACTTGGCATCTGACCACCATTTTTTGACATCTGGCCACCTGTTTTGACATCTTGACACTTGAAGTCTGACCTCCTGTTTTTGACATCTGGCCACCTGTCATCTGGCCACCTGTTTTTGACATCTTGACACTTGGCATCTGACCACCTGTTTTTGTCATCTGGCCACCTGTCATCTGGCCACCTGTTTTTGACATCTTGACACTTGGCATCTGACCAATTGTTTTTGACATCTGGCCACATGTTTTACTGTCACTTTTATTTCACTAGCTCTCCTATTCTTTCTCTGAATCTCTTACTTTGACTCTGTACGGGTCATAGAGTTGTGTTACACACACTATAACGCTTTGTATCCTTATTTTCTCTTACTTAGAATCACTATCTCTCGTACGTCTCATAGAATTTGTGATACTAAACGCTTTGTATCCCTATTTTCTTTTACTTAGAATCTCTATATCTCGTACGTCTCATAGAGTTTGTGATACTATACGCTTTGTATCCCTATTTTCTTTTACTTAGAATCTCTATATCTCGTACGTCTCATAGAGTTTGTGATAATATACGCTTTGTATCCCTATTTTCTTTTACTTAGAATCTCTATATCTCGTACGTCTCATAGAGTTTGTGATACTATACGCTTTGTATCCTTATTTTCTCTTACTTAAAATCTCTATATCTCGTACGTCTCATAGAGTTTGTGATACTATAACGCTTTGTATCCTTATTTTCTCTTACTTAGAATCTCTATCTCTCGTACGTCTCATAGAGTTTGTGATACTATACGCTTTGTATCCCTATTTTCTTTTACTTAGAATCTCTATATCTCGTACGTCTCATAGAGTTTGTGATACTATACGCTTTGTATCCCTATTTTCTTTTACTTAGAATCTCTATATCTCGTACGTCTCATAGAGTTTGTGATACTATACGCTTTGTATCCCTATTTTCTTTTACTTAGAATCTCTATCTCTCGTACGTCTCATAGAGTTTGTGATACTATACGCTTTGTATCCCTATTTTCTTTTACTTAGAATCTCTATATCTCGTACGTCTCATAGAGTTTGTGATACTATACGCTTTGTATCCCTATTTTCTTTTACTTAGAATCTCTATATCTCGTACGTCTCATAGAGTTTGTGATACTATACGCTTTGTATCCCTATTTTCTTTTACTTAGAATCTCTATATCTCGTACGTCTCATAGAGTTTGTGATACTATACGCTTTGTATCCCTATTTTCTTTTACTTAGAATCTCTATATCTCGTACGTCTCATAGAGTTTGTGATATTAATACTAATACTTCTCATTGCTTCACAATGGTGTTTTACACCATATAACTCTGTACCTTTGTGTCTACCGTGTATTAGTACTATGCTTAAAAACTAGGTGTGCATCTTATACGAAGATAAAATACATGGACATCAAATCAGTTTTTAAGCTTATATTTCTATTAAAAGACGACAATATAAATTTTGTAATGCAACATGTTTTAATTTTCCCCGTTAAAAAGATAGATACATGGAGGTAGGTCGTAAGAGTCAAAATATTCCGCAGTCTGATGACCTATGAAATGAATGGCGACCCAATGCTCTCCTGATTGATCGTGAGGATCTGTATTGACGATAAATGAATGTTTGCCATAAGGTAGATAGTCAGGTAAAACGTCTCTTTGGTCGTATATAAGGGTCTCGGTCTCATGATAAAATACTATTGAGTTGATGAGCATTCAAGCCTTGAATACTTTGCATGGTTTTAATCGTCTATAGCCACTTCTCTCTGTTTGTTGATTTCTAATACGTTACCAAATTCCCCATAGACAATGCAGTTCACACTCTCTGCTAAAGCTTGAGCAAATTGAATTCGATGCTTACATTTCCTGCTTTTATCCAGTGTAACTTGCTCTTATCATTGTCCTGTTTAGATGTCAAATCAAAACACCACAAGGTATAGTCTCTTCTATAGTTGTCAATGGTCACGGAAGGGACCCAGTCTTCTCTTAGTCGACCTAATTCTTGATATAAGCTCATGTATGATCGCACGTATAAGTTGTTTTCATGTACAGAGGTAAACTACTCACTGACAAATTATTGACACAGGTATATCGAAAACCGCGTTTAATGTCAACGTTTTACGGTCGGTATAATAGTCTTGTTTGCGACTACTCTGTTTCACTAAGTAAAATGTTGAGTTGCCTTTTCGTTGTCGGTTGTTGAGACGTCTGTACCAATTGTGACGAGAATACACTCCTCACGTGTTTCATTGGACTTGACTGTGGACTCACGGCGGGTGTGACCGGTCGACAGGGGATGCTTACTCCTCCATGACACCTGATCCCACCTCTTGGTTTCCAGAGGTCCGTGTGTGTCCATTTTTTACCGGATTTGTATATATGTCCTGGACATTCTATTGATTCTATTGATTTATACTTTGGTATCTGAGGTTTTTATATTGTTTTCAAAGTCAGGTTGTAAAGGACGAGTGCAAAGACTTTCTCCAAGGAAACTTACATCCACTTTATTGACATTAAAATGTTGGAACTAAAAAGGATTTTTTTTGACAAAATACTATTGAGTTGATGAGCATTGAAGCTTTGAAAACTTAGCATGGTTTCAATCGTCTATAGCCACTTCTCTCTGTTTTTTATTTCTAATACGTTATCAATTTCTCCATAGACAATGCAGTTCACACTCCCTGCTAAGGCTTGAGCAAATTGAAATTTTTAAAGTCAGATTCTACAGGACAAGTGCAAAGACTTTCTCCATTGATACTTACATCTACTTTATTGACATTAAAATGTTGGAAATAAAAAGGATTCTTCGTCGCATCCCCATTGAAAGCGGCATTAATCACCATACCTACTACTATACGTTTCGGCATTTGACCTTGATACAAATGATTCTGTAATATTTGAACGTGTACCAATAAGAATAGTAAACGTTGCAATGGATTTCACTTTACGTGCCACTAAATACCTTTGTGATATATTCAAATAACCCAAATCACCTCCTCCACACATCAAGTAAAAGGGTTCACGACCTCTATTCAACCTTAAGCGTACATCTATACCATTGGGTAGAAATCGTCAATCGCCAATCCTGAGTTTTTCTCACCGCCATCACCACTACGAGGATTCACCTTGTCAAATCGTCCAGATTGATTCCTATACCATAAACTTGTAGCACTTATTTGATATTTTAACGTTTCGTCAGAAAAAGACAGCAACTTTTCGAGATAAGCTCGATAGGGAAAGGTATCGGTTCCAGGAGTGATCACTTTTCCATTTAGATTACAATCGATCTCAGAAAACAAACTATGCTTCTACATAAACGTAGGTCTGGTTCAAATCCAAATAATCATCGCCTTGTCCTTTGATTTCAAACTCAATAGGAGCAGATTGTGTATTGACACTAAAGGCGGGGTAATATTCCACCCACCTTCCTTCTTCTAAGGTTACATAAGTGGGGCGGACATTAAACAACTCTAAAGCTTCACTACTACACTCACACGTATCGTTTTTGCATTATCATGTTGTTAATCAAAGATATCTTGCTCTCTTCCGACCTGTTTAGATTTACTTGTAGAAGTAGACTGAAAGGGAGGTCCCATTCATTTTTATACTACTGTTCGTATGACTCTCGTTGTTCCTGCTCGTTTCTTGCCTGCTAAACGAGAAGCGACGTGAGAGGGTGCACGAGCTAATGTTTTCCTAGCACCAGTCATTACGTTGGTCACTGCTTCTTTCCCTTTTTGAACGTTTATTTTGTATCACATCCATGCCTATATTCAAATCAAATTAGGCTATATGAAGAATGGCTTTCGTCATGGTAGGTTTGAGAAAGTCTGATCAAATACCTGTGCAATATTGCATATCAGATGCGCTGGGACGAAATGCTCCTGCGAGTGTATTGACTATCCTACCTGCAAGTCTTAATGGATTGATGAACTCACCTCTCTGAGGAGATATCAGACCATGAGTTGTTCTCATTAACGATTGAGTCAGTTTAGGGAAGAGAAGCCCATAGCCTTTCTGACGAGGTATCCCTTTATGAACGATGAGTGTCATAATGTGTCACTATCAATACAGTCCTTAGGAATGGATTCAAACGTGGGAACTTGAGGACTTTATAGATTCAAGGATTTGATTTGGGGGTAGTTTCATACCGGGATTAGGTATGATGTACCCCATACAACCACTTAACATAACCATCCATAACTGACTATTGTCATCTTTCAAAGCCAAATGAACGACGCAAGCTATGATGATAGTAAAGGCAAGAATTACTTGAACAAAGAATACAATTTTATTTTGAGGTATGTTTTCTCCGCACCATTTCTTGGTGTATGACTTACCCTATCGGGTAGTTGCTCTTTGGGCTCATTGTTTACTCTGATAGACACTCGGCTTACCGAGTCTACTGGATTTGGGCATCCATGAATCAAAACTAGAAGGATATAATTTCCAATGTACTTTCACTTCTTCTATAACTCAATTTTTACCTACGCCTCTTTTTCTATAATCGTGAACCCCATCGACTTCATAGACATCATCTATTTTCAAAATGGCTGTAATTCAGATTCGTAAAACGTATCTTCCAATCTCTGGATATAATACACATAAGGATAACGATCAGGTTCTCGTTTCTCGACCGTGAACAGTTCCGTGGTCCAGTTAGGTAAGTATCCCTTATCAAATGTACGTTTTACTTTACTGATACGTACGCGATCACCTGTATGAAACTTGGCTTTTAGAAGGGGTACCATATAAGGGTCTCCCAGACTTCTAACACATTGGAAGGATTGACTTCTATGGGACTTCTACCGATACTACGATGATACGATTGACTATAGGCTTGAACAATCTGAGGTAGAACGTCAACATAACGACGTGAACGAGTATGAGTAAAATATCTCCACATGCGAGCTTTCAGTGTCCTACAATACCTGCTTTTGTCTCTGTATTGTCTGTCGTAAAGATATGAATATCATAAAACGTTTGACGAAATTCACGATTCAAAAATTCTTTTCCTTTATCGAAATATATAAGAATGGGACGCCGTCCTTTAACGTGTTTTAATACTGCTTGAAACCCTCGTACCATTTCTGTGGCAGATCTATTTTTCAAAGGGATGACCCAAGCATATTTAGATAGAACATCAATGATCACTTTGCAAACTTTTAGAACGTTACACACTTCCATGTTCGATGTATCTCTCTCCTGTCGTGAGATTAGTCAGTCTCTGAAAAACTAGATATCCTATGATTCCATAGCCAAGATGACTACCCTTCCTATACTTTCAGTTTCACTACCCAACCTCCTTCTCTGTTTAGTGCATACAGCCCATATAGTATCAGTGTGATGTTTCACCTGTAGAGTCTATGCACTGTGATTTCCTTTTTGTTCCACCTACACAGTCTACACAGAGTAATCTCCCTTTTGTCCTACTAATACAGGCTATACATAGTGATATTCCCATTTGTCCAACCTATACAGTCTCTACAGAGTTATCTCACCTTTGTCCCATATATACAGTGTATACAGAGTGATCTCCTTTGGTACCACCTATAGAGTTTATACACAGTGATCTCCCTTTGTACATACTCATAAACTCTACAAGTCTTAGTACAACGATAATATGTTCAAGCTTGACTAGAGCTTGGCCTGCCGCTTTCTCGCGCTTGTGCATTTGATACAGGATAGTTAACTCTCGTCCACTGTGGCGATACCTACTACTGATTTCACTCCATCCTGGGAAAAACCCAAAGTTTCGGTTCTAAAAATAGATTCACTTTCAACCCAAAACTGGAAAAACCCAACTTCTATTTTTAGCCGTTGACTTCTCGTGAATCTCTCGTGACCCCGACCTCTTGTAACGAAGGCTCTCATTGGCCGCCTCCACAAACTTCCACTTCAGGTCATAGAAACGCCTTCGAGCTCAACGACTGACTATTTCTCCTTATTGTCATAACAACGTGACCTTATATCAACAAAGAGCCACAGACATAGAGACCCAAATACAATAAATGACAAACACAGACGCACCCAAATATAATGACCCACACATATAATCCCACAAATACATAGATACTCACATAGATAAACTTTCAAACACATACAACGATAAACACATAAACGCCCACATAAATAAAGTCCCAAACATACAGACGTAAAAATAAAAGACAAACAAACACACACACATAGACTCCAAACAACATAGACAGACGACAACATTCACGCCCACATAATTAAAGAACGAGAAACACTTAGATGTCTACATACATAAACATACAAACACATAGACAGACAAATACATAGACATTGACGTCAACATGCATAGACAAACAAGACCATAGACAGTCGAGTTAATGAACAGACAAACACATAGACAGACAAAGACATAAACAGACAAACACGTAGACAAACACATACATAGATACACAAACACATAGACACGCAAACACATAGACAGGTAAGCACATAGACAGACAAACACATACACCCGTAAACACATAAACAGACAAACACATAAACGTCCACATACGCAATATACACGCCCACATAAAAAATCAACGTCAACATATATAGACACCAAAATTCACAGTTTGTTTGTTTGTTTGTTTGGTCATTGTTGTTTAACGTCCCAATCTTTCATTCATATGGAACCGTAACCAAATGCCGGTGAAAGGCTTCAATTTCTGGCCAATGCTCGGCACTTATGGCCATTGAGCAATAATTTGAATTTCCGACGATTTCATTGGTTAACAATCCAGAAAACATTCGAGTCATACATCAATGACGAGGATGCTAATTAAGCCACGCCCCCCGGACGGCACTACGTTTTGTTTACATGTAGGTCATTCCTAATACTTAAATGTGTTTTACGTCACGTAAGATGAAAACAGGTCATTGTAGTGAAAGTGGTCATAAGCTACAGTCGCGAATGCACCACACAACAGAAAAATCTATGAGTAACACTCTGTCTTCCTTTTCAACTGGTAATTTTGAATCGGCCCCAAGTTCAAGTGCATTAGCATCGGTTTTAAATTCAAATACAGTCAGGCCTATTCCCTACTGTAGCGCTACTGCAGTTAGGCCTACTTGTCCTGCAAAGGGCGATCCAAAGCAATGTACATTTACATTCCACTATCATTGAATAACATGAATACTCTCTAAATGGGATTTATTTCAAATTCTTCTTTCAATAACTGTAATTTCAATTTTAAAACAGACCCACATCAACTTCTCTTCCTAGATTTGTTGTGATGATGACGTAAAATTAACGTAACAGTATAGTGTTGTTAGCGGAATTTAATTATAAACATTGATTCTATATTTTCCGTGTCACTAGGAAATGACCTGAATGAAGATTGTGCACCCTGTGTAATTCGCAAAACAAATCAATGCTTAAATGAGGGTTCTTTAACATGCCGACACCTACTGTGACGTGGGACCTCCGTTTTTAGTATCTCATCCGAAAGACATGAAACCAACTTGCAGCAGGCTGGACTCGAACTCACGACCTCACCTCAAGGGTCGTCTGCGCTACTGACTGATCCAGGCCGGTTAACAAAAAACAAAGACACTTAAACATACAGAGGTCAATATAAATAGACAGAAAGACACATGGACGTCTGTATACATAGACAGACAAACACGTATGCAAACACATACACGCAAACACACAGACAAACACATAAACCTCTACATACATATATAGACAAGCAAACAGACAAACACATCGACGTCTACATACATAGACAGACAAAAACATAAACAGACAAAAATAATGACAAACACATACACGCAAACACACAGACATACGTAGAGAGACAAACACATAAACCTCTACATACATATATAGACAAGCAAACAGACAAACACATCGACGTCTACATACATAGACAGACAAAAACATAAACAGACAAAAATAATGACAAACACATACACGCAAACACACAGACATACGTAGAGAGACAAACACATAAACCTCTACATACATATACAGACAAACACATAAACAGACAAACACATAGGCACGCAAACATATAGACAGACGAACATATAGACGAACACATACATAAACATACAAACATATACACGTCTACATACATAGACAGACAAACAAATAGACGTATACATACATAGAGAGACAAAAACATAGATGTTTACATTCATAGAGAAATAAACTCACAGACGTCTACATACATAGACAAACTCACAGACGTCTACATACATAGACAAACAAACAAACAGACGTCTATACACATAGACAGACAAACACACAGACGTCTACATACATAGACAGAAAACAAACAGACGTCTACATACATAGACAGAAAACACACATACGTCTACATACATTGACAGACAAACACACAGACGGCTACATACACAGACAGACAAACACACAGACGGCTACATACACAGACAGACAAACACATAGACGGCCACATACATAGAGAAACAAACATATAGACGTCAATATACATAGACAGACAAACAGACAGACGTCTACATACATAGACAGACAAACAGACAGACGTCTACATACATATACAGACAAACACACAGACGTCAACATAGATAGACAGACAAACACATATACGTCTTCATACATAGACAGACAAACACACAGATGTCTACATACATAGACAAACACACAGACGGCTACCTACATAGACAGACAAACACATATACGTCTACATAGATAGACAGACAAACACACAGATGTCTACATACATAGACAGACAAACACATAGACGGCTACATACATAGACAGACAAACACACAGACGTCTACATACATAGACAAACAAACACATAGACGGCTACATACATAGACAGACAAACATATACGTCTGCATACATAGACAGACAAACACATAGACATCAACATACATAGACAGACAAACACACAGACGTCAACATAGATAGCTAGATAAACATAAAAAGGTCTATATACATAGACAAACACATAGACGACCACATACATAGACAGATAAACATAGACGTCAACACACATAGACAGACAAACACATAGACGTCCACATACATAGACAGATAAACATAGACGTCAACACACATAGACATACAAACACATAGACGTCCACATACATAGACAGATAAACATAGACGTCAACACACATAGACAGACAAACACATAGACGTCCACATACATAGACAGATAAACATAGACGTCAACAAACATAGACAGACAAACACATAGACGTTCACATACATAGACAGATAAACATAGACGTCAACACACATAGACAGACAACACACAGACGTCTACATCCATAGACAGACAAACACACAGACGTCTACATACATAGACAAACAAACACATATACATCTACATGCATAGAGGCCCAAACATACAGACGCCTATATAAAAAGACACTCAAACACACAGACGTCTACATACAAAGACACCCAAACACACAGACGTCTATATACAAAGACATCCACACACACAGAGAAACACATATTTCTCCACATGAATAGAGACCCACACATATGGAGAGCACAGGTTAAGCCTTTTGCTTGGTGATAATGTCATAAAGTATTGTAGTTCTGGTAAACATTTGTGCTTACAAGTAGCCTGCTGTCCCTGTTGTAGTTTAATTTTAATTTTATTCTGCTTGTATAATTGTGACCGTCTACCGTGGTAGTACTATAGTTGTGCTGTGAGTCAATCTGTATAGTATGGATTGTTGAACGTTTAATCGAACTTGTTTGTAAAACCAATGTAATGTATAAACAAAATATACTTTGGTATCAGTCTTTTTTATATAATCAAAGTTTACGACTTTGAATTTCTACAATAATGCAGTTACATTTCTGATTTTGTACCAATATTTTATTCACTTTAATAAAAATAAAATACAGTTTCAATGGGCAGCTTGAAACTTACAATGCATGAAAAAGAACGACAAGTGTATTGATATCGTTAATAACACTGATGGGTACAAGCCATATTGGATTCTGTTGGGAAATCGCATGGTTTCCGATTTACAGAATATATGAACTTTAAATTGGTTTTGTTCTATGACAGATGTTGTCATTACCTGTAAAATGTGCATGTGAATCGTCCATTCCATGTGTGTGGTCTACCGAGATCAGAAAACGAACAGCCTATGAAACACCCATGTCACGTTTACCTTGGTATGGAATGCCACCTTGTTCATTCTTTCAAAACAACTTTGACACAGTATGATATTTCGAATCAACAGAGCTTTTCCAGTTCTTATTACATTCCATAAGACAAAATTCTTGTTTTATTTTTGTGTAACTTGCAACCAAGATATTTTCACCCATTTCTTGTCATTAGACGAAATGCCACGATGTTCCGCCAGTTCTGAAGACTACTGCCAACGTAAGCACATACGCTACATAGTTAGACATTTTACTTAATATAGACACACGGAAAATTGGCAACTAAGCTATACGACAAACGCGACGATTTGGGGTTTACCATCGTTAATTTTCCACATTTAAGTAGTAATATCCCTCAGTCATTCGCATATGGCGTTTATATGACAAATGATCCGATATGCCAGGGTGTGTACAACATATGAAGATTTCATATACAGAGGTAAACTACTCACTGACAATTTATTGACACAGGGATATCGAAAACCACGTTTAATGTCAACGTTCCGCGAACAGTCACCTCTGAGTATGATATAAGATCGGTATAATAGACCTGTTTGCTATTAATCTGTTTCACTATTCATCACCAGGGTGAATCACCACTAAGTCATGGTTATAACATGACACAGAGAACATAAGGACAGTCACCACTAATCTGTACCAATTGTGTCGAGGATTCACTCTGATTAGAGAGATGTAGGCTACACTGTAACCACTGAGTCAATGTTATAACATTGTAGAGAGTCTGACTATAGATGAGGACAGTCACCACTAAGTCATTTACATTGTACTATGAATATCACCTATCTTACTGGCTTTTACCTGTCTGATGCAGTTGAACTCACTGTGGATATCACCTATCTGACTGACTTCTACTGGTCTAATTAGAGAGATGTAGGCTACAGTTGAGCTGGCTATAGATATTACCTATATGACTGACTTCTACTGGTCTGATTATAGACATGTAGGCTACTGTTGAACTCACTTTAAACATCACTTATCTGACTGAATTCTACCTGTCTGATTAAAAAGATATAGGCTACAGTTAAACTCACTATAAATATCATCTATCTGACTGACTAGTACAGGTTTGATTACACAGATGTAGGCTACAGTTGAACTGATTAGAAAGATGCAGGCCACAGTTGAACTCACTATGAATATCACCTAACTGACTAACTTCTACTGGTCTGATAAGAGAGATGTAGGCTACAGATGAACTGATTAGAAGGATGTAGGCTACAGTTGAAATGATTACACAGATGTAGGCTACAGTTGAACTCAAAATATCACCTATCTGAATAACTTCTACTTGATGTAGGCTACATATGAACCCTATAAATATCACCTATATGACTGACTTCTACTTGTCTGATTAGGGTGATGTAGGCTACAGTTGTACTGATTAGAGTGTTGCAGGCTACAGATGAACCCTATAAATATCACCTATATGACTGACGTCTACTTGACTGATTAATGGGATGTAGGCTGCAGTTCAACTCATTATATATCACCTGTCTGAATAACTTCTACTGGTGTGATTAGAGATATGTAACAGTTGTACTGATTAGAGAGATGTAGGCTACAGTTGTACTGATTAGAGAGATGTAGACACAGTTGTACTGATTAGAGAGATGTAGACTACAGTTGTACTGATTAGAGAGATGTAGGCTACAGTTGTACTGATTAGAGAGATGTAGACTACAGTTGATTAGAGAGATGTAGATTACAGTTGTACAGTTACAGTTGTAACAACTACAGTTTGTACACTGAGAGATATGGAGGCTACAGTTGTACTGATGTTGTACTGATTAGAGAGATGGAGGCTACAGTTGTACTGATTAGAGAGATGGAGGCTACAGTTGTACTGATTAGAGATGTAGGCTACAGTTGTACTGATTAGAGAGATGTAGGCTACAGTTGTACTGATTAGACAGATGGAGGCTACAGTTGTACTGATTAGAGAGATGGAGGCTACAGTTGTACTGATTAGAGAGATGTAGGCTACAGTTGTATTGATTGGAGAGATGTAGACTACAGTTGTATCTTGTACTGATTAAAAAACTTTGTACTGATTAGAGAGATGGAGGCTACTGGTTGTACTGATTGGAGAGATGTAGGCTACAGTTGTACTGATTAAAGAGATCTGATTAGAAGAGATGTATGACAGAGATGTAGAGTTGTACTGATTAGAGAGATGTAGGCTACAGTTGTACTGATTAGAGAGATGTAGGCTACAGTTGTACTGATTAGAGAGATGTAGGCTACAGTTGTACTGATTAGAGATGTAGGCTACAGTTGTACTGATTAGAGATGTAGGCTACAGTTGTACTGATTAGAGAGATGTAGGCTACAGTTGTACTGATTACAGATGTAGGCTACAGTTGAACTGATTAGAGATGTAGGCTACAGTTGAACTGATTAGAGAGATGTAGAGATTGTACTTATTAGAGATGTAGGCTACAGTTGTACTGATTAGAGATGTAGGCTACAGTTGAACTGATTAGAGAGATGTAGGCTACAGTTGTACTGATTAGAGATGTAGACTACAGTTGTACTGATTAGAGAGATGTAGACTACAGTTGTACTGATTAGAGAGATGTAGACTACAGTTGTACTGATAGAGAGATGTAGACTACAGTTGTACTGATTAGAGAGATGTAGACTACAGTTGTACTGCAGTTGTACTGTACTGATTAGAGAGATGTATACAGTTGTAGAGAGATTGTACTGATTAGGCTACAGGCTACAGTTGACTGATTAGTTGTACTGATTAGAGAGATGGAGGCTACAGTTCTACTGTACTGATTGGAGAGATGTAGGCTACAGTTGAACTGATGTATTAGAGAGAGCTACAGAGAGATGTAGTTGTTAAGAGATGGAGGCTACAGTTGTACTGATTAGAGAGATTGGAGAGATGTAGACTACAGTTGTAGTTGAACTGATTGGAGAGATGTAGGCTACAGTACAGTTACAGTAACTGATTAGAGAGTTGAACTGATGATTAGAGAGATGTAGGCTACACAGTTGTACTGATTACTGATGATTAGAGAGATTGTAGACTACAGTTGATACTGATTAGAGAGATGTAGACAGTTGTTTTGATTAGAGAGATGTAGGCTACAGTTGAACTGATGAGATAGACTACAGTTGATTACTGATTAGTTGAGAGATAGTAGACTACAGTTGTACTACAGATTTAGAGAGATGTAGGCTACAGTACAGTTGTACTGTAGAGAGATGTAGGCTACAGATGATAGAGAGATGTAGACTACTAGAGATTAGAGAGATTGTATTAGACAGATGGAGGCTACTGATTGGAGAGATGTAGGCTACAGTTGTATGATTAGAGTTGTAGATACAGTAGATTGGAGAGATGTAGGCTACAGTTGTACTACAGTTGTACTGATGTAGAGAGATGTAGACTACATTGATTAGTTGACTACTGATTAGAGAGACTACAGTTGTACTGATTAGAGAGATGTAGACTGTAGATGAGATGTAGACTACAGTTGTACCGATTAGAGAGATGTAGACTACAGTACAGCTGTTGTACTGATTGGAGAGATGGAGGCTACAGTTGTACTGATTATTAGTTGTAGAGATGTTAGAGATGTTGAGACTACAGTTGTACTGATTAGAGAGATGTAGGCTAAAGTTGAACTGATTAAAGAGATGGAGGCTACAGTTGAACTGATTAGAGAGATGTAGGTTACAGTTGTACTGATTAGAGAGATGTAGGCTACAGTTGTACTGATTAGAGAGATGTAGGCTACAGTTGTACTGATTAGAGAGATGTAGACTACAGTTGTACTGATTAGAGAGATGGAGGCTACAGTTGTACTGATTAGAGAGATGTAGACTACAGTTGTACTGATTAGAGAGATGTAGGCTACAGTTGTACTGATTAGAGAGATGTAGGCTACAGTTGTACTGATTAGAGAGATGTAGGCTACAGTTGTACTGATTAGAGAGATGTAGGCTACAGTTGTACTGATTAGAGAGATGTAGGCTACAGTTGTACTGATTAGAGAGATGTAGGCTACAGTTGTACTGATTAGAGAGATGTAGGCTACAGTTGTACTGATTAGAGAGATGGAGGCTACAGTTGAACTGATTAAAGAGATGGAGGCTACAGTTGTACTGATTAGAGAGATGTAGGCTACAGTTGTACTGATTAGAGAGATGGAGGCTACAGTTGTACTGATTAGAGAGATGTAGACTACAGTTGTACTGATTAGAGAGATGGAGGCTACAGTTGTACTGATTAGAGAGATGTAGGCTACAGTTGTACTGATTAGAGAGACTTACAGTTGTACTGATTAGAGAGATGTAGGCTACAGTTGTACTGATTAGAGAGATGTAGGCTACAGTTGTACTGATTAGAGAGATGGAGGCTACAGTTGTATGACTACAGTTGTACTGATTAGAGAGATGTAGGCTACTTGTACATTAGTTAGACTACTGATTAGAGAGATGGAGAGAGATGTAGAGGCTACAGTTGTACTGATTAGAGAGATGTAGGCTACAGTGTACTGATTAGCTAGATGTAGGCTACAGTTGTACTGATTAGAGAGATGTAGACTACAGTTGTACTGATTAGAGAGATGGAGGCTACAGTTGTACTGATTAGAGAGATGTAGGCTACAGTTGAACTGATTAGATAGATGTAGCTACAGTTGTACTGATTAGAGAGATATAGGCTGATTGGAGAGATGTAGACAGTTGTATTAGAGAGATATAGGCTACAGTTGTACTGATTAGAGAGATGTAGGCTACAGTTGAACTAATTAGAGTAATGTAGACTATAGTTGAACTCATTATGAATATCACCTATCTGACTGACTACTACTTGACTGATTAGAGATATGTAGACTGCAGTTGAACTAATTAGAGAGATGTATGCTACAGTTGAACTGATTACGAGATGTAGACTGCAGTTGAACTCACTATAAATATAACCTATCTGACTGACTTCTACTGGTCTAATTAGAGAGATGGTCTTTGAATATAGGGTCAGGACTTATCTAACATTTATTTAGATTTTTATTGGAATGAGTAATTACGAAATGAATTGTGGGGTGGGGTGCTAAGTGATATGATCTGTATGTGTGGTTCTACCGTAAGTTTTACGTAGAATTACGAAAACCTGATGAATGTATTTTGACATTTACGTTTCTTTCGATACTGTAGATCTTTGTATTTACAGGTCGTCTTAAACGGGAATGCACAATGAACATTGGCTTCTAATAAGAAAGAAGCGTTATGCTGTTATACCGGATATTTTCGCGGGACTTTATTTTTGCGAAATACCGGATCTAAATCTGTTCTCGAGATAATGTTTTGTGCATTTCGTCAAACTACTATCGTATTCCATTGCAAGTTGTTCTGTTTACACCCGTATTCTGATGTGAACTCCGTAAATACCAACAGTTTTCTAAAGTTTGCCTTTCTCTTGTATGTCCTTTGGCTAAAACCAAGCCCAAGAATTTTGCATTGTGCATTTCAGTTTCACTTTAGATATCGGGTTAAAAATTAAAGAGAAAAGTTTATTTTCGCGAGCAAGTTATCGCAAAATGTCGCATAAATAAACTTATCGCGAATAAAACCGGATTTATAGTAGTAAAACATAATCTATCGAACTTGATGAAACTCTGTTAAAAAAGAAAAACCGTTAAAACATGCAACAGATGGTAAACCTAAAAGTACACGTGCGGCGACTGCACATATTGAAAACCTCAATTCACGGCTCATTAACGTGATAAACCAATGTCAACATTGATAATATTACTAAAAGCAAAAACCCATAACGGAAATACACGGAGATGTTTCAATTCAGATTATGACAGAAAGTATTTGACCGTGGTCGCTCAATATAATGTTGTTTTGGTCTTTGTTTAGAACGGCAATACATCTTGCAGTTTGTTTTAAACATTTTTACAACATTTTACCGGACTCCTCTAATTTGTAGCACGTCAGTTTTCTATACGAGCTGTCAAAGAAACCTGACATTTTGATCTATTATGCAAATGAGGTCATGAATATTTACATACCAAAATACGTGTTAAGCAGGCAGCTGTCATTTCACTTATCGTTTTGCTCATGTTTGAAGTATGTTTATTTATGTAATTATTTATGTAAATTGAAATTTATCTTTGGAGCTGGAGTGTTTTTTCTTTCTTTCGGCATATTGTACGAGCGTAGAGTATGACAAAGTTGAAACATTAAGAGAACTTATGTTTGAAATGTGTATGTTTTTTATTGACTGTGTGTACGTCACGACATCGTGTTGATAGAAGAAGTTACACACACTTTAAACATTGTATTTGACATTAAGAGAAAATACTGTCAGCTATAATTGAATGAAGTATAGCACATGTGGCCGAGGTTATTTATTTGTCAAATGTTTTGTTGACTTTTATTTGTTGACTTTTTGTTTCGCCACCTTTCTGTACATTGATTTCATTATTGGTGAGTTATAGTAGCGATGAATATTTAAGTTAGTTTGTCATTTATATATTTACAAATATTCGGAAATATCTCATGTCCTTCACGAGAATTATATATATTCAAATATTGAAATGATTCCCTGATTAAAAAAAAATAAACTATTAGATTTAGTCTTAAATTGATAGGAATATTCCGCAAAAACATTTGGAGAACATTATGGGAATAATGAATTGATGTGAATATGTAAATAAAATAGTTATAAATTAAATATATCCAAAATGACGATACATCGCACTCCAGACAAACATGTGAATGATTGTATAGATATACTGTCTCAGTAATATGACTGATGTAAAAGCTTCGATAATTAGTAATGCAGACCGTACTGTTACTATATGTACCTACTACATACATTGAATGAATATTCAAAAGAAGATTTAAATACAGTAAAATATGAATAAATATGTGAACTAGGTAACTCACTATAAGGACTTAATATATAACAAGTGTATAATAACAAACAAATTCAAAATAATCATACAAGGAAATAAAACGAAGACAAACAAAAAGGTAAGTTATATAAACAAACACCACGGGAATTGTTTGTAGCTATATCACCCCCACCTCTTAGATTGATGTACAATAACATAATGAAATACTTCAATTCCTACATAAGTTATGAAAATTTCGACAGAAACTTACTTTGGCAATTTTGCAAATTATTAATTCGATCAACCTTACTATTTGTATATGCAAACATCACTGGAACTGACTTTTTTCCATAAAAATAGAAAGAAATAAAATAATTTCTAATGTGTATTTCTGTAATTCTTATTACAGTTAAATCAAACGAGTAAAAACCGGAGAAAATGTGAAAATACAGATAATGATCCTTTAAGAAAGCGGTGTTTGAGAATAATTAAAAAAAAAAGAATAATTAATATATATATATATATATATATATAATAATTAAAAAAAAACCCATAGAATTTCTTTCGTGTTCTTCAGCAGAATCATTAATAATAATAATAATAATAATAATATTAATAATAATAATAATAATAGCTATAATAATAATAATAATAATAATAATAATAATAATAATAATAATAATAATAATAATAATTATGATAACAATAATACTGATAATATTATTAATAAAATTATTATTGTCATTGATATTATAATTAATACTCTTATTATTATTCTTATTATTATTATTATTATTATTATTATGATTGTTATGATAATAATAATAATAATAATAATGATAATAATAATGATACTTTTATTATTATTATTATTATTATTATTATTATTATTATTGGTTTTTTGGAAATAATGAGGCGTATCGGAGCCTTTCAAAATAAATTTTATCCTATTATAAACTACTGGAACCCACAGGAAAAGAAATTTAGACATGAACAACACGTGGTAAATAACATGATGGAAAAACAACACATTGTAAATAACATGATGGAAAAACAACACATGGTAAATAACATGATGGAAAAACAACAACAACAACATGGAAAATCAACACAAAATTACATGATGGAAAAAATTACAGGATACATAACATGGTGGTAATAACATGATGGAAAAACATTAAATAACATAATGGAAAAACAACATATGGTAAAACAATGCATGGTAAATAACATGATGGAAAAACAACACATGGTAAATAACATGATAGAAAAATAACACATGGTAAATAACATGATGGAAAAACAACACATGGTAAATAACATGATGGAAAAACAACACATGATAAATAACATGATGGAAAAACAACACATGGTAAATAACATAATGCAAAAACAACACATGGTAAATAACATGATGAACAACACATGGTAAATAACATGATGAACAACATATGGTAAATAACATGATGAACAACACATGGTAAATAACATGATAGAAAAACAACACATGGTAAATAACATGATGGACAAACATTACAGGATAAATAACATGATGAACAACACATGGTAAATAACATGATGGAACAACACATGGTAAATAACATGATGGAAAAACAACACATGGTAAATTACATGATGGAAAAACATTACAGGATAAATAACATGATGAACAACACATGGTAAATAACATGATGAACAACACATGGTAAATAACATGATGAACAACACATGGTAAATAACATGATGGAAAAACAACACATGGTAAATAACATGATGGAAAAACATTACAGGATAAATAACATGATGAACAACACATGGTAAATAACATGATGGAAAAACATTACAGGATAAATAACATGATGAACAACACATAGTAAATAACATGATGAACAACACATGGTAAATAACATGATGGAAAAACAACACATGGTAAATAACATGATGAACAACACATGGTAAATAACATGATGAACAACACATGGTAAATAACATGATGAACAAAACATGGTAAATAACATGATAGAAAAACAACACATGGTAAATAACATGATGGACAAACATTACAGGATAAATAACATGATGGACAAACATTACAGGATAAATAACATGATGAACAACAGATGGTAAATAACATGATGAACAACACATGGTAAATAACATGATGGAAAAACATTACAGGATAAATAACATGATGAACAACACATGGTAAATAACATGATGAACAACACATGGTAAATAACATGATGAACAACACATGGTAAATAACATGATGGAAAAACATTACAGGATGGTAAATGATGAACAACATGGAAAATGAACAGTACAGGATAAATAACATGATGGAAAAACATTACAGGATAAATTACATAAGTCAAAACAGTACAGGATAAATAACATTGGTCCAAAACTGTACAGGATAAAGAACATAAGTCGAACAACACACAGGATAAATAACATGATTAAAACAGTACATGGATAAATAACATGATGAACAAAACAGTGGATAAATAAGTAAAATTGAAGAAGTACAACACATGGTAAAATAACATGTCCATTACAATACACACGGTAAATAACATATGAACAACACATGGGAAATGAACACAATAGCGAATCCCACATGGTAAATAACAGGTGTGGAAAAACGTCTTCAGGCATAAACTAACATGATGAACAACACATGGTAAATAACATTCGATGAAACGAACAAATTCATGTAAAAAATCAAGTTTGGTGATGAGGTCAACACATGGTAAATAACATGATGGAAAAACACTGTACAGGATAAATAAAAATGATGAACAAGGGGACATGGTAAATAATAACAAGAACAACATATGGTACCATAACATTCTTGAACAACACTCCAAGCGTAAATAACGTGATGGTGTAAGTAGTTTACAGGATAAATAACGTTTAGCTAACACATGGTAAATAACATTCATAAGAAGAGTATGGTAAATAACATGATGGAAAAACATTACAGGATAAATGACATAAGTAAAAAACAGTACAGGATAAATAATATAAGTAATAAAACTGTACAGGATAAAGAACATAAGTCAAAAACAGTACAGGATAAATAACATGAGTCAAAAACAGTACAGGATAAATAACATGAGTCAAAAACAGTACAGGATAAAGAAGTAAAATTGAAGAAGTACCAATCAATAATCAAAATAGCAAGTCCAGTACAGGATAAGGATAAATTAGATGAGTGCAAAAACAGTACAACATAAAGTACATGAGTCGAAAACAGTACGGGATAAAGAACAGGTGTCAAAAACAGTACAGGATTCTGAACATAAGCCACAACCGTCGCACAGGTTCCATGGAAACCTTTCTAGTACATGTCAAATATCTAAGGCAAAAAAGTACAGTTTGGTGATGAGGTCAAGTTCGGCAAAACAGCATGGATAAATGACATGACGGAAAAACTGTTCTGGATAAAGTGAGGCATAAACAGTACAGGATACTAACATAAAAAAACTCAGAGAAGGGGGACTTCACAATGTTTCACAAGATCCCCATATCGACCATAAAACTTCTTAAACGACAACTCCAAGCGTAAATCAACAACGTACAGGATAAAGAACATAAATGTAAGTAGTTTACAGGCTAATCGTTTAGCTCTCACAATAAAACATTCATAAGAAGAGTATGCCATGGACATAGGTCAAAAACAGTACAGGATAAATAACATAAACGAAAAAAACAAGAACAAGCAGTGCATAATCGATTAATATAATATTAAAACACCAGTACAAAGATAAGGATAAACATAACATGAAAATAAAATACAGTACAGGACAAAACAACATGAGGGGACAAAACAGTACAGGATAAAGAAACATAAGGCAAAAACACTGAGACAGGATAAAGAATTAATAAAATATAAAAACAGTACAGATAAAAAATATAAGTCAAAAAAATGTACAGGACATAAATATCAACTCCAAAAAATAGACAACAGGACCTAAAGAACATAAAGCGGTGGATCAGTATAGTGAGTAAGCATCCATGTCGAGGTCAAAAACAGAGTCCACATAAAGAAATACGTGACAGTGAATAAAGTCACAATTGGTAAGCAAAAAACCACAACCGCCAAAGGAAAAGGCAACTCAACATAAGTCAAAAATAGTAACAATATAAACTATTATACCGAGTAAAAAAATGTACGGGATAAAGAACATTAAAACATAAAAAACAAGTACAGGATAAAGAACATAAATCAAAACAGTACAGGATAAAGAACATAAATCAAAACAGTACAGGATAAAGAACATAAATCAAAACAGTACAGGATAAAGAACATAAATAAAAACAGTACAGGATAAAGAACATAAATCAAAACACAGTACAGGATAAAGAACATAAATAAAAACAGTACAGGATAAAGAACATAAATCAAAACAGTACAGGATAAAGAACATAAATAAAAACAGTACAGGATAAAGAACATAAATAAAAACAGTACAGGATAAAGAACATAAATAAAAACAGTACAGGATAAAGAACATAAGGCAAAAACAGTACAGGATAAAGAATATAAGGCATATAGCACAGGATAAAGAACACATCACTATATAAACAAGGGGATAACGAAATAAAACAAGAACATCACATAATCGATTAATTAATATTAAAACAGTACATTACAAAGGAACAGAAAACATAATGAAAATATAAATACACGTACAGTACAAAACAAAAGACAGTACAGGGCAATGGAAAAAGAGAACAGAACAGGGGATAAAAGTAAGTAGACAAAGTACAGAACAGGAACTAAGGGTGATCAGTAAAAATGAGAAAAGGAACAGATAAGAAAAGGCAAGATAATGCATAAAAAAATAATTTCAGATACCTAAAGTAAAGAAAGCACAATAGAATGTCCAGGACATAGATAGTACAGAATAGTAAAAATAGACAAACACGGACCTCTGGAAACCAAGAAAAGTGGTGATCAAAACTAGAACCATGGTGGAGTAAGCATCCCCTGTCGACCGGTCACATCCGGTTTAAGCAAGTGACAAAGACACAGTCAAGTCCAATGAAATAATTAAGGAGTGAATTCTCGTCAGTACAATTATACAGACGTTTCAAACAACCGCCAACGAAAAGGAAACTCAACATTTCACTTAGTGTAACAGGGCAATCACAAAAAAGACTATTATACCGACCGTATGGAAGGCAATAAACGTTGACATTTTAAACTATTTGTAACAGTACGGAAAGTAATTATTAAAGACGACTCAATGAACAGTACATGAAAAAAAAGAAGACAGCACGGGACAAAGGAAATTATACACAAACCACTACATGATAAAAAAAAATAAAACAGTACAGATTGAAAACAGTAAGCCAGTTATTTGATAATGACAATAATACTGGAACAGCATAATTGTATAATAGTAAATGATAAAGATACACAGTGAAGAATATAGACAAAGTGAATAACAGTATAGGGTAACGAAAGATAGACAAGGGCAGCGCATATTTAAGAAACTAAGACTAGATCAGTACAGGGCAATGATAAAGATACAATGTATAACAATATACAGAAAGTAATAGAAAAACGGTACATGATTCAGAAACTAAAGATACAATAGATAACAATACAGACAAAGTGAATAATGGTATTAAGAGTAACAGAACAAAGATACAATGTAGAACAATAAAGGCGACGGTAATATGAATTGTAGAATAGTATATGATAAAGATCAGTGTACAGGGCAATGGCGAAAAAGATAATTGAAATAGAATATGATAAAGATACAAAGTAATAGAAAAACAGTACATGATTCAGAAACTAAGACTAGATCAGTACAGTACAACGGAAAAAGAGAACAGTGGATAAGAAAGGAGTATATGGCAAAGATACAATGCAATGACGTACAAAGTATGTAACAATTTTAAAGTAAAGATAAGGAAGAACAGCACAGGCGAAATAAACAAATCTATGCAGTAACAGTACAGAATAAGGAATGTAAGACTAGAAAAGAAATTGAGTGATCAAAACTAGAACATTGCAGGATATAGAAGGAGGTAGGGGAGCATAGGGTTAAGCAAGTAAGACAAAGACAGGGTTAGGGTAAGGATTAAGAATTAAGAAATTAAATGTAGAACAGTACAGTATAAAGAAATTTAAACTCGAACAGAAAAGGACAAGGAAAGCACGGAATGTTAAGTAGAACGTACAGGGCAATGTGAGTAAATCTATGACAGAACATTACAGGGTAAAGTATGGAAGGCAATAATATCGCATGACATTTTAAACTAACTTGTACAGTACGGAAAAAAATTATTAAGACTAGATCAATGAAGATTAAAGAAAAATAAATAAGATAAGAACGTGAGTAAATCTATAACAGTACACAAACATACAATGTAAAAAAACGAACGAGAACAATTATAATAGTATATGCGAAAGATACAGTAACCGTAGAAGGCGAAAGTGAATAATTGTATAATAGTATATGATAAAGATACAATGTATAACAATATAGGCGAAAGTCAATAATTGTATAATAGTATATGATAAAGATACAATGTATACAAAAGTGAAAGTTAATAATTGTATAATAGTATATGATAAAGATACAATGTATAACAATATAGACGAAAGTGAATAATTGTATAATAGTATATGATAAAGATACAATGTATAACAATATAGGCGAAAGTGAATAATTGTATAATAGTATATGATAAAGATACAATGTATAACAATACAGGCGAAAGTGAATAATTGTATAATAGTATATAATAAAGATACAATGTATAACAATATAGACGAAAGTGAATAATTGTATAATAGTATATGATAAAGATACAATGTATAACAATATAGGCGAAAGTGTATAATTGTATAATAGTATATGATAAAGATACAATGTATAACAATATAGGCGAAAGTGAATAATTGTATAATAGTTTATGATAAAGATACAATGTATAACAATATAGGCGAAAGTGAATAATTGTATAACACTATATGATAAAGATACAATGTATAACAATACAGGCGAAAGTGAGTAATTGTATAATAGTATATGATAAAGATACAATGTATAACAATATAGAAGAAAGTGAGTAAATCTATAACAGTATATGATAAAGATACAATGTATAACAATATAGGCGAAAGTGAGTAAATCTATAGCAGTATATGATGCAGATACAATGTATAACAATACAGGCGAAAGTGAATAATCGTATAATAGTATATGATAAAGATACAATGTATAACAATATAGGCAAAAGTGAATAATTGTATAATAGTATATGATAAAGATACAATGTATAACAATTCAGGCGAAAGTGAATAATTGTATAATAGTATATGATAAAGATACAATGTATAACAATATAGAAGAAAGTGAGTGTAAATCTATAACAGTATATGATAAAGATACAATGTATAACAATATAGGCGAAAGTGAGTAAATCTATAGCAGTATATGATGCAGATACAATGTATAACAATAAAGGCTAAAGTGAATAATTGTATAATAGTATATATATGATAAAGATACAATTGTATAACAATATAGGCAAAAGTGAATAATTGTATAATAGTATATGATAAAGATACAATGTATAAAAATTCAGGCGAAAGTGAATAATTGTAAAATAGTATATGATAAAGATACAATGTATAACAATATAGAAGAAAGTGAGTAAATCTATAACAGTATATGATAAAGATACAATGTATAACAATACAGGCGAAAGTGAATAATTGTATAATAGTATATGATAAAGATACAATGTATAACAATATAGGCGAAAGTGAATACTTGTATAATATTATATGATAAAGATACAATGTATAACAATATAGGCGAATTTAATAATTGTATAATAGTATATGATAAAAATACAATGTATAACAATATAGGCGAAAGTGAATAATTGTATAATAGTATATGATAAAGATACAATGTATAACAATATAGGCGAAAGTTAATAATTGTATAATAGTATATGATAAAGATACAATGTATAACAATTCAGGCGAAAGTGAAAAATTGTATAATAGTATATGATAAAGATACAATGTATAACAATATAGAAGAAAGTGAGTAAATCTATAACAGTATATGATAAAGATACAATGTATAACAATAAAGGCGAAAGTGAGTAATTGTATAATAGTATATGATAAAGATACAATGTATAACAATATAGAAGAAAGTGAGTAAATCTATAACAGTATATGATAAAGATACAATGTATAACAATACAGGCGAAAGTGAATAATTGTATAATAGTATATGATAAAGATACAATGTATAACAATACAGGCGAAAGTTAATAATTGTATAATAGTATATGATAAAGATACAATGTATAACAATTTAGGCGAAAGTGAATAATTGTATAATAGTATATGATAAAGATACAATGTATAACAATACAGGCGAAAGTGAATAATTGTATAATAGTATAGGATAAAGATACAATGTATAACAATTTAGGCGAAAGTGAATAATTGTATAATAGTATATAATAAAGATACAATGTATAACAATATAGGCGAAAGCGAGCAACTCCATAACAGTATTTGATTCAGACACAATGTATAATTATATTATGATATATTTTCCACTATACACTTCGTAAGTATAAATGATAATATATTATGTAGCCATAAAATCAGTCTGATTCGGCAAAATTTGAAAATAATACGAAAGTACACATATAATAAAACATCAAACACACGCAAACTGATTAATCCTTGAAGCCAGACATATTTGGATCACCAATAAAATAGACACCACTTAAGCCTTCGATTGGTATTATCTATTTATGTTTATGTTTAGAGAATAAACATGTCTTTCAATGAATTGTAAATACTTTATTATACATTTTCAAGTATAATGAATTTATTGAAGATTTATTTCCAATACAAAATTATTAAAAATAGTACTTTATACGTTCTAAAGTTAACCATCCTCTAGATCTATCCCTCATTCATTAAATGGAGTTTATATTTCACAAATGATCCTTTGAATCAGGGCGTGCACAACCATTTCTCAAAATCTACTAACTGACATTATTAACACAGGTATTGAAAAACCGCGTTTATGTCACGTTCCGCAAATTTTAGGGGTATAATAGTCTTCATGATCTCGAGTTTATTATTAAAATGTAGTGTTTTCGTTGGCGGTTATAATTTTGAAGGGTGACGAGGATATCCTCAAAAATCTCGGTTTCATTGGACTTACTGTAAATGTAGTATATTACCGGTCGAAGGGTAACTTATCCTCAAGGCATCTCGAGTTCTTCTCAAAGGTCAGAATTGTCATTTTTAAATGTTACAAATCTATGTCCAGGACATAGTTTTGATTTATAAGAATGGTATTTGAGATTTTTTCATTATGCTGTTCCTGGTATAAAGTAAAAATGAATTACCAATGGATAATCGAAACTCCAAGTCCATTATAATACGATAAATCAGATATACAAATTGTCTCACCATGAACAACATTACCGAATCAAAAACGGGATTGGACCAGGTGTCCGGAAGAGGTATTAATTAATACCAGGTAAATGCCCATTTAGCTTTTGTTCGCTTTGAAAACATCACAAAACTTAAATATTTTTTTTTCATTTGAGACAACTATAATTTTATGATATTTTTATAGTTTTCCTAAACTATTTAAACTTTTTTGTATCTCGTAAATACATCTTGAACAATTTCAAAGGTAAGTTACTATGGTGCACAGAATTGCATTTACCTTCATTTTTGTCATGGCGGACAGTATCATTACTTTGAATGGTTTACGACAATAATTAGTAGTTATACCTGCTGTATCAACTTGGATTTGTTTACCGACTTACAACGGTATTGGACGGTCAGCAGGTAATGTTACTCTCCCGTGGCACCTAATACCAGCCCTGAATTCTCCTGATATTCGGGATTGACCGGTCAGCAGGTAACGTTACTCTCACGTGGCACCTGATACCAGCCCTGAATGCTCCTGATATTTGTGTTTATAATATTTGTAATGTTGTTTAATGTACTTCTCTTCGGTATGAACTCATATAAAAACTCAGATACCAAAGTATGGATCCCCATGGTACTCCGGATACAATATACAAGTCTGGGGAATATTGGACAAATAGCGACCTCTCAGAATCCACAGCTGGTATCAGGTGTCATGGAGGAGTAAGCATCGTCTGTTGACCGGTCACATCCGCTGTCAGTCTAGTCAAATACAACTGAAATGTATCTACTTTTTATGAAATTATGAAAAAGACCATGTCTATAGACTTGGTTTTCAAGGCAATAATCTGTATTACTTGTTAAACGTAAAAATGTGTAAATCTAAGTATTTTGACAACCAGAAACACAGCCAAATTTGACAGTAAACTACCTTTTTTGTTTTGGAGCGTATACAGTGACGCCAAATCATGTTTAGATATGTCAATGTATAGGTGGACATCTTCAAATCTTCAACACGTCATGTATTTACTCAACAGATGAGGGCATTGTTCGGTATCGACATTGGAAGTGTACTTTTACCAGAAGTTATGATTGATGTTTATGTCTCTAAACAATTAGTGTCCTGCGTTAAAAAAATCAGAAAATGGTCGATCCCTTTAAATACCATTGTGTCAGTTGCAGTGCTACATTATAGAAGATCTTGTTACTTGAATAAACAAAGACATCAACATTTTAAACGGACGGATGTTCACAAAAACGTATATAAACACGATTGAATGTGAACAAATAGATCTTCCAAAAGTAGAATCCCAAACTGTTAGATCACATCCGCCATGAATCGGAAGTAAAACCCACACTCGGTACGTGTAGACGTAAATCAATGCATACGACTAAATGAGTTCCAAGATGGTCCAATCGTTTTTCCTTCGTCTGCTTCAAATTACTAAAAATGTCACACGTAATTTATTGTAGGTTAACGAATAAGCATAATAATGTGTACGACCTTTTGTGAAACTGAAACTTCGTACACGTAAATGAAATCGTAACTCGTATATCTAACGTTACGTCTACGTGTGCGGGTCAATGTAACGACCCTTAGTGACACAGGTCCTTATTAGTATATTTTCTCTTGGATGTGAATACTTTGGTATATGAAATCAAAGATGCAACAGTAATATGTCTCATTAAACAAAGAAGTGACTTTAGGGCCCCAACCCATCTACACTTTTATTTATGTCTGGGATGTCCCTGAATATGGAATGTATTTAGTTTGATGAGGTGACACCGACTACCAACCTGTTTGGGAGTTGCAATGGTTATTCATGTTGAGATATTTTTTATATATGATATTTGTCGTATTCTAATGAAATTTGGAGTTTTGATGATCAATTAGGATATTTTTTTATGTTTACTATTTTTTCCATCAGTATTAAAGTGTGTATGCAACAATATGGGGTTGCAACATGACTTATCTACAAACAAATGATGCAAAAATGATCAAATATTGGTGTATTGAGTGGGTTCATAAATCTTTCACCTGGTGGCAGAATCAGAAAGTTCAATCCGAGGGAGATCATGGATAAGTAGCTGTACAGTACATTTGTGTAACAAATGAACATACTATCTATACATATAGAAGGAGTTCAAATCCTTTGAAAGTGAGCTGTAACATACATTGGATTTTAGATATGAAATGCATAAAACATTCTTTCTTCATCATTTTCAAACTTCCAGAATATTGCTGCGAACTACAACTTACCTGGACGCAAATGTATATGAGAGGTTATTTTCTGATACCCTAGTGTAATGTCACTCAATTTCAGCGTCATCAATCCTCTTCTTGATATCATATCATTTAGCCAATGACAGATAATGTGCTTAAGATAATAGTTTATCTGCGACTATTTGGTCAACCTTTGATTCTTCATAAACTATTAAGTAAAATGAATATCAGGTTTGTTCAGGATAAGAAAAGCAATTTGTTCTTCTTTTACTTCTTCTATTCAAGATTTTTTCATTATTTCCATTATTATTACTATTTTTATCATCATCATCATCATCATCATCCATAAATGGTGCTCTCTTATCGTGTATCTCGATTGTCAAAGTGATAGATGATCGTCAATGATATTATTATATATATTACGAAATTATGGGTACAGCGCTATACATAGACCATAAAAATGAATGAACGCGACATTATGTATGGTTAGTATATATATGATTAGTCTGTATTGTTACTATATATATGATTGGTATGCATTGTTAGTATATATATGATTAGTATGTGTTATTAGTATATATATGATTTTTATAATCAAACAGTATTACAATGTACATTCTACCTGTAATATCACTTTTACCTTATTTCTAATTTATGATAAAAATATAATAGAATTTCAGTAGAAATAGAAATAATACACTTAAATGATTTTAATGATCAAAAAGGGAATTGAAATTCGTCCAATTGTAATTCAAATAAACATTTTATGTGAAGTCAAGTAATGATATTGGGGAAAAAAGTAGGTGAAGTAAATCCAATGTTGAGAGAGAGAGAGAGAGAGAGAGAGAGAGAGAGAGAGAGAGAGAGAGAGAGAGAGAGAGAGAGATATGTTAAAATTGGTCTCACTGTCCTAAACATCCCCCATTCAAACATACATGGTGTCTTATAAATTAAATTAAAGGCACACTCCATGAAAAATTTCATTTTCTGTTGTCCTTAGTTTGCAAAAGTACTATAAATATATCATACAAGTATGGTTTCCAAAATAACAGGGTTATAGGAGTAACAACGAAATTTGGCCGGTTATCAAAATCATTTTAAATTAAGCTGTATTTTAATGTAACACGGATCAATATAAGTTGGGGCCATTGTACATAACTTCGCCATGTGCAATTTATACACGTCAAAAACTCTAGTTATTTATACATTTATTTTATCTGAAACTTGAGCTCTGTTTTTAACATGTAAAGCCGTAATGTTCTAAAATGAAATCGTAAAACAATTATTTCTCAGTACCAAATCACATAAAAGTCGCTGTTAATGTGCTATTACCATCATCACATATAGATATAAAGAAAAAGCCATTTATTTTTAGTCAATTTATCGTTCTTTAAAGACAGCCTTCAAATGCTTACAATATTTTGCAATATGAAAATACAGACGTCATTTTACAACATCAGATCACTTAAGATTAAAAGCTAAATTATTGCTCCAAAAATTAACCATTGATTCATGTCGAGGTCGTAAAAACTGTCATAACCAACATTATCGGTAGTAACATACACAATAAAATGCTGCTCCTTGTGAGAAGAGACCAAAACTTCATTACATGCTTTATCCAGATGATAATAAATAGTCTATCAACCCAAATCTGAACTTAAACTCTTTGATAAATTAATTGATATAATATCGCTGTTCTTCTTTTATCAGCTTTATAAAACAAAAATGTACTATTGCAAATCTAGTTCGTGTAACACAAAAGTGCATCGGAATCTGGTAACTTAGCAACAAAAACAGCATCATATCCAATAGATATTTCAAAGTATCTAGCAATAGCATATAGTTCTGTTACATTCTGACATTCTCATTTTTAGAAGAAAAATGAAGAAATACCAAAACACCATGTTCTTTAGAATACGACAAACTGGATATTATGGTCTCAACATGACAAACAATTGCAAATCATAAACGGAATGGGACCAAGTGTCCGATGGGAGTCAGCCTCCACCGTGATAGCCTGCCACACCCGTCACAAATGTTACATGAATTCATCTCGAATCCTTAAACAAATATAAAGCTCTGTGAAAATGTCATCAATTAGTTTAAACCTACAGGCCACAATAGACTGGTCTAAACAATACGAAAGATCATTCCATCTAGATATTTAGGTTTAAAAGTGTTAAAAAATTAGAAAAAAGTAGAAATTGCAAAATATTGACATAAAGTACAATTATTCAATAGCGCCAGCTAAAAAGAAAACAGAGCTTCAACATTTCTTTGTTTTAGCTGTTTCATATAATTGCTTTAATGGCACATTAGCTGTATTTACCCCAAATATTAGGGTTTTTTTCTATTTTTACTACTTGATGTATGGTAACGAATAGGAGCTATATACAAACATAAAAATTCTTATATTACTTTATACTTTGTAAGGTCAGATCGAGCATCAACAAATAGTAAGATTGAGTTAATCAATTGCAATTCAAAAAGTGCCAAACCTAGGGTTCTCAAACAATTTTCACAAAATACATAGGAATTTAATAATTCCATACCCGTGTTTATCTCTTTTCGTTGTTGTATATCAATCTAAGTAGTAAAAAGCAGCAATTGACCCTGTAACAATTTCTCCATCACTTATTCGCGATATTGATCGATATGCTACATGTATACAATAGGTGTGTTTAATAGCAGAATACGTAATTTTTAGTTTTCAGTTTTTTTCTTTGATTGTTTTTTTATATATCATTCAATAACTTTTATGCTAATCGATGGCGAAAAGCTTTTAATGTGATATGAATGTATCCCAGGACACACCAACGACTTTCCTCAAATAGATTGACTTACTAAATATAGATTGACTTACTGTATATAGAATGACTTACTATATATAGATTGACTTACTGTATATAGATTGACTTACTATATATAGATTGACTTACTGTATATAGATTGACTTACTGTATATAGATTGACTTACTGTATATAGATTGACTTACTTTATATAGATTGATTGACTTACTGTATATAGATTGACTTACTTTATATAGATTGACTTACTATAGTATATAGATTGACTTACTTTATATATATAGATTGACTTACTTTATATAGATTGACTTACTTTATATAGATTGACTTATTTTATATAGATTGACTTACTGTATATAGATTGACTTACTGTATATAGATTGAATTACTTTATATAGATTGACTTACTGTATATAGATTGAATTACTTTATATAGATTGACTTACTGTATATAGATTGACTTACTGTATATAGATTGACTTACTTTATATAGATTGACTTACTATATATAGATTGACTTACTTTATATAGATTGACTTACTGTATATAGATTGACTTACTTTATATAGATATAGATTGACTTACTTTATATAGATTGACTTACTTATATAGATTGACTTACTTTATAGATAGATTGACTTACTGTATATAGATTGACTTACTGTATATAGATTGACTTACTTTATATATAGATTGATTGACTTACTTACTTTATATAGATTGACTTACTTTATATATAGATTGACTTACTTTATATAGATTGACTTACTGTATACTTGATAAAGATTGACTTACTTTATATAGATTGACTTACTGTATATAGATTGACTTACTTTATATAGATTGACTTACTTTATATAGATTGACTTACTTTATATAGATTGACTTACTGTATATAGATTGACTTACTTTATATAGATTGACTTACTTTATATAGATTGACTTACTTTATATAGATTGACTTACTGTGTATATAGATTGACTTACTGTATATAGATTGACTTACTTTATATAGATTGACTTACTTTATATAGATTGACTTACTTTATATAGATTGACTTACTTTATATAGATTGACTTACTGTATATAGATTGACTTACTTTATATTGATTGACTTACTTTATATAGATTGACTTACTGTATATAGATTGACTTACTTTATATAGATTGACTTACTGTATATAGATTGACTTACTGTATATAGATTGACTTACTTTATATAGATTGACTTACTTTATATAGATTGACTTACTTTATATAGATTGACTTACTTTATATAGATTGACTTACTGTATATAGATTGACTTACTGTATATAGATTGACTTACTGTATATAGATTGACTTACTTTATATAGATTGACTTACTTTATATAGATTGACTTACTGTATATAGATTGACTTACTTTATATAGATTGACTTACTTTATATAGATTGACTTACTTGATAAAGATTGACTTACTTTATATAGATTGACTTGCTTTATATAGATTGACTTACTTTATATAGATTGACTTACTGTATATAGATTGACTTACTTTATATAGATTGACTTATTTTATATAGATTGACTTACTTTATATAGAAGACGCTATAGACACTAGAATCGAGGTGACAAAAATGTGCGTGTAAGAAAAATGTGACAAAATGTGCGTGTAAAAAAGATGTGACAAAAAGTGTGTGTAAAAAGAGGTCACAAAATATGTGTGTAAAAAGAATTGACAAAATGTGTGTGTAAAAAGAGGTGACAAAATGTGTGTGTAAAATGAGGTGACAAAATGTGTGTGTAAAAAGAGATGACAAAATGTGTGTGTAAAAAGAGATGACAAAATGTGTGTGTAAAAAGAGGTGACAAAATGTGTGTGTAAAAAGAGGTGACAAATTCTGTGTGTAAAAAGAGATGACAAAATGTGTGTGTAAAAAGAGGTGACAAAAATGTGTGTAAAAAGAAGTGACAAAATTTGTGTGTAAAAAGAGGTGACAAAATGTGTGTAAAAAGAGGTGACAAAATGTGCGTGTAATAAAGTACTTGTTCAACAGTGTTAAGTAATTTCATGCATATTGATCATTACAATGAGTAAATGGTCATTACAAGGGTAGATACGCCGGCGCGCATGTGTGTGTATGAGCCAAAAGTGATTGTTGATCTCGGACATACTGCTCTTAACATTGGAACATATCTGTGTGTGTGTGTGTGTGTGTGTGTGTGTGTGTGTGTGTGTGTGTGTGTGTGTGTGTGTTAACTAATGGTGTACCGTGGTAGTGACAGTTGATCTCGGGTATACTACACGACTTACTCATAGGTATCTTTTTTATCGTACAAAGGCTATCTGAAAATAAATATGTTGTCTTTTGTTGACCGACTAGATATGATTCATATCAAGCAACATACCACAGTTGGTTAAAATTTGAGAAATACGATCTACCCTTTGACCGATACCAAATGCTGTAAACAGACAAACGGTTGAATAGACAAGCTGAAGCAGTATGACACAATATTTCGGGGCCAGAAAAAAGCACCACCTTCTTAATAAATAGAATGGTTTACTGTCATTTTCACGAGTTGAAAACTATTTACCCATCAAATAAAAGTAGACTATTAATTCCATTTTATACACTCCTAAATGAAGTGGAATTTAACATAATAAATAAGACAAAATAAGAATTTAGGGATTGATGAGTTGAACTACTAAACAAATGTTAAGGAAATAAGAGGATGTGAGATCAGTTTTCATCCCAGAGTTAGTATTATCTATTATCTATTGATGTACTGTCACGCCCTCCAAGAATCAAGACAACGGTCAAACCAAGTCCAATGATATAGCCCACAGTCAAAATAGGTTTTACAACTGCTACAGAAGAAATGGCTCAACATTAAAAATAGAGAAACATGGAATTTAAGAACTAGGTCATATGAAATTCCAGAGAATTGTGACATCGTGCTATTTCAACGGGAGTAATAGATAGATAAATAGTACAGATGTATGCCTGTGGTCTTTTTAAGATTTCAGTTTTCACACAATAGCTGGTTATGCCGTGCGTCATGTTGCCGGCGATATAAGACATATGTTGCATGAAATATACATAGCTCAAGGAAAACACTATAATCTGTATCAAAATGAACAGCATTCTGCTGAGAGAAATCCATATACAAAAGATCAGTGAGAAATCACTTGTTTACTGTATGTGCCAGGTATACCAGTAAACTACGCCTTTCTGATAAGAGAACATAAAAACACAAACATCCGACATTTTAAGATACGTTGATTTTTTTATCATTTTAATCTATAAACACTGACTTCATGATATATATCTATGCGTATGCTACGTAAAGTACATACTGTCCTCTATGAAGAAGCACGTTCATTTACGATTTTGAACAAAAGGAGGAATGTATCTGCGGTCGATATAATGACCTTGTTTACCAAAACCAACATGGAATGTTTAACCACATCTGCAATGAATGCTGAGTATATGTGATAACAACGATATATAGACCACAATCATGTTGAGATAACTCCTCCGTGACACCTGTTCTCACCTTTGACCTTTACGTCGACTCGTGTTTGACAATTGCTTCTACTTTGGTATGTGACAAGGCGGATATCAACGTTTCCATGTTATTACTCCCTAATGCAGTTATCTGGAATTGTGTATTTGTTTCTGATAAAGATTTGTTTGCACCTCTGCGATTAATTCGCCATTACAATATTACAACAATACAATTCGCCATTACAATATCACAACAATACAATTCGCCATTACAATATCACAACAATACAATTCGCCATTACAATATCACAACAATACAATGTGTCTCTATTTGGCGTAACCCTAACCCTAACCCTGCCATTACAATATCACAACAATACAATTTGCGTTTTCCGTCTTAATTATTTTACAACACGTTTACTCATTGTCAGTCTCTATTCAAATGTCCTCACTCACTGATTCCAAGCTATTTTAAAATTTGATAAATCAATACGAAGTATTAGGAAGTTATTCTTTAAATTGAAATAGGTAGCGAAGCTTGTGTAGTCTTCTGAGTTTCTCAATCCATTAAGTGAGGGGAAAATAGATTATACAAAACAAATGGAGCCTATATCAAAAATAGATTGCCTACGCCAAAAATGGTTTAAATAGAGTTTTTGAACTATTTCTGGTTTAGACAAATTCGTTTACTATTGTTGGGAGTACAAGTTGATTTTCAGAGTAAATATAATGCAAAACTGAATAGATTTGATCATCTTTGAACAGACGACAATGACGTCAAACTTGCTATTGGTATGTATAACAGCAGAAATTTTCAAACACATTTGATTAACCTCCACGTTCCTTCATTTCGGAAACACAATATATATCTGGGAGAATTTGTATTAATTATCTCGTGACGTCATACACACAATTCCTCCGGTCTTACATTTATACATAACACAGATCAATGTCAAACTTGCATAGAGTGTGAGTATGAGTTACTTTTCAGTCACTTTCTGATTCCTTTGCAACGCTATGATTTCCTTTCAACACCTTCATCAATTTAAGTTTTATTTTATTTGTTCGTTGTTAGATAACATTAAATTTCATAGTTATTACAACCAATAACTATTGATTATGTTCACACTTCGGTTCTCGCATATTTGCGTGTATAAGTATTTATTTGCAATTAAGTACTCTCATATAATTTTACTATGCATCGTGATGTGAAAGACACGCCCACACAATATAATCAGGTCATTGCACTGGCTTTACCACTTCGTTTACATAATAAGGAAAACTGTAACCTACAAGGAATCAATAACTCTGCTGTGATCGTATATATTCTATTTTACATCAAGTGAGACCTAACAACATGTTCAGGTAACAGTAGCTTGTATAAAAATGGTAGTCTCTAAATGCTGGTCTTTGGAAGTCCTAAGACCTTGGTGCTTATATACGAATGTCAATTCAGAAAAACGTAGAATACCAGAATCTTAGACGTTTCTACCGCATTCTGTTCAACAAAGAACCGCCAGAATACTGACGTTGTGCGAAATCTGTTCTACCTTCCGTAACCTTTCGACACCATCAAAACTAGTACAATTTTCAGTACATTATATCATTTAACATTACAATAAAAAGTACCGAAACATTTTTGTTTGCCAAGGATGACGATGACAGACATTGACCTATTTAACCTTGCAGCTGCAACAATTGTCAAAAATTAAAGGTACATTAACTGTGTTTTTACCAAACAATATTTCCATTCGTGCTACTTTTACTACTTGTTCTTGATGTATAATAACAAAATAAGATCCACACACATCATGAAATATCTTATATTTCTGAAGGTCAAATGAGGTCAGCTCCAATGTGGTATTCATATACAAAAAGTAAGGCTAGGTTTATCACTTGCTAGTGAAAATTTGTCAAACTTGGGTCTCTTAGGCAAATTTCAGAATATATATAGATAGATATATATATATATATATATATATATATATATATATATATATATATATATAAGAATTTGTATGCCTGTGTATATCTCTTTTTTGTTATTGTATATTCATCTAAGTAGTAAAAAAGGTAAAAACATGAAAAACTCACAGCTTATGTCTTTTTCATTTCTATATTTGTTTTTGATTCTTATAATTAAACTTAACTGAAATGTGTTGGCAATTTGTTTTTCCTAAACACGAATTCCATTGTGTAACGAAATCAGCTTCCTAGATTTCTCACATACGTATAGTGCATATTATATTTTATCTTATATATTATTTATATGATATCTTATTTAACACACCAATTTTTTATCTATTATATTTATAGGTAAATAATTTTACTTTATATATTTTCTTCCCATTCGTTCCTATCCACTGAAATTTCGTTCTTCTCTAAAATTACTTTATTTATTGATAATTATTTTATTTCCTCATTGGTTTGGCCTGGGTGTATTGATCTTTGTACATTTCGTCATGTACGTCTCAGCAATTTATAGTTAAATAACATCATTATTCATTATAAGTCTAAAATAAATGCCCATATCAGTTTGTGGTCTGAATGTCTTTCACAAACCGTTATTGATTTCAAAATGTATGATCTCGATCCTATTCAGTCCAATTTGAAATCTGGATTTCAATCTTTGAACAATTCCTTTCACGTAAGTATTATTACAACAAACATAAATTTACGTCCAAATACATGAATGACTTTAACATACATCTTGACCTAGATTATATATACATGTTAATGTGAAACCATATAATATTTCATGCCATAAATACATTTTTGCAGTTTTTATATAATTAGTCCACAAAACAGAGTTTATCACGTTGCTAATTTTTGTCCAACATTAAACAATAGTAGTTATCAAGAATATGTATATAGTATGTGTACATTAATTCCATGAGTGAAATGTTGGGTTGCAGATGAGGATTCGTTCCTCGCGTATTTCATTTTGATTTGACTGTGGAATTACGGTGGGTGTGACTGGTCGACAGGGGATGCATAGTCCTCTATGGCACCTGATTCCACCTCTTGGTTTCCAGAACTCCGTGTTTGTCGATTTTTATCGGACTTGCATCTATATCCTGGACACCCTAAAAATTGATACTTTGGTATCTGGGATTTCTTATATATCAACGATTCAATGTCTTTTGTTCAAAGAAAGTCTTATTTTATCAATATAGTAATTTCTCCCGAGGTAAATCCTTCTTGAATAATAATTTCCCCGATTCATCATGGAATAACGTACTTAATAAATACATCTTAACTCGCATAACACTGTGAAATTTTCAATTTGATTAATTATCATAAATTCCTTCCGAGTCGAAATAAAGTTAATGGTCGATTGTCTTTTCCTTTTAATTACCTGAATATTTGAAGACCCTTCCAACAGAGTTAGTGATCTGGTTTCTCGCTTGAAACGACCTTCTATTGGGTAGCTCTTTTTCCTTTTGTTCTCTTGGCATTACATCGCCCGTTTTCTGTACTTTTCCATCTTGTTTTTATCAAATACCTCCATTTCAATCGAGTTCATCGTTTTCATTTTTGTTCAGCTACAAATTCCATATTAATTTTTCTTTCATGTATATTGTACGTAAGTTCTGGTCAGGGTATACGTCTGATTTCCTTTGTTTAATAATTATGTCCACAAGTTTACTTGCGTTTACATGGCGCCAAAACTTTGAAATTATCATGGACACATGTGAAGAGTACGCCGTACTCTGGGCTAAGAAAGATGTCGAGACTGATACTCTCGGGGTGGATAAAGTCGATCTGTAATGTTCTTAAACGAAGAATTCGACGACTTAAACATTGTGTAAACACAAAACACAATTCAATTTTTCGTGACCCTGATGTTGTCAGAGAACTTTCCCGTCTCCATGAAAATTTTATCATCGTTCCTGCTGACAAAGCATCTAACAACTTCACATTCGTCTGCAGGCGATACTACTTTAGCATCCTATAAGAGGAACTTGGACTTAACACACTTCATAGAAATCCTACATACTTTCTAACCGATTTCTCTACCTCTGAAATATTAGATAATCATAAATTCGTTCTCGTTTCGTTTGGAATACCCACAAGTGACAATGAGCTTGAATTGCCATATATTTATTAGGATTTCAAAGATGCTCAAAAATCCATAAGTGTTCCACCAAGCCTTTATCTATTTTGCTTACCAAACCTCTAACACATATTAGTATTAGTAGTGTATAACGACCTACTCAAGAAGCGGAGTCAATCAGATGTGGATCCTAAAGAATTCAAAGGAATTGTTGGAACATTAAAAATTTCCAAATTTCAAACATAGTACAAGCATCAACTATTTTGATTTTTTTTGCCCTTTACACAACAACCCCTTATCAAAAACTCAAAAACAGATTAACATCTATTATACAAAACTTTTTTCAATACAAAAAATTGGAAATCACAGATATAAATATTTGGTATTAGGTCACGAAGAACCTTATTTTGTCAAGGAACACTCTGATTCCATTAACAAGTACACTGAAGACGATGTTATCAAGGTGCTGGGGTTTCTAGTAGACAGCATCTTCGTTGTTTTGCGGGAAACGTTTTCCAACAGATTGTAGGCATTCCAATGGGTACCAATTGTGCACCTCTCTTGGCTGACATATTTTTGTATTCATATGAAGCGGAATTTCTACAGTCTCAAACAGTTAGCATCTCGTTTCAATTTTACTTATAGGTATATCGACGATGTTCTGTCTATAAATAATTCAGGATTTCAGAATTATCTCGGCCAGATGTATCCTGTTGAGCTAGAGATCAATGAGACGACAGGAGAGCAATACATCTGCTTTTTACCTAGATTTACTCCTGTCGATTGGGAAAAACGGTCAACTTCACACATGCCTCTATGACAAACGAGACGATTTCAATTTCCATATCACAAACTTACCATTTCTAAGTAGTAATATTCCATCTTCTCCTGCCTATGGTGTTTTCATTTCACAACTTATACGTTATGCCAGGGCATGTTCTTCTTATGAATGTTTTATTCTGAAAGCTAAACGACTAGCGAATGAAATACTTACACATGGTTACGTTGTTGAACGCTTGGAGTCGTCGTTTAAGAAGTTTTATGGTCGATACGGGGATCTTATTAAACATTATAAAGTCCCCCTCTCAGAGATATTAGATAGTATTCTGGATCACGGCCACAGACAGTGAATCCGTTTCACCAATCATGCTTTTCACCGAACTTGACCTCATCACCAAATTTGACCTTTTTACTGAATTTGACCCGTTCGTCGAACTAGAAAGATTTCCATGGGACATTTGGGACGGGTGTGGCATGCCAGCAGAAGACGCTGACTCCTTTCGGACACCTGGTCTTATCCTGTTTGGGAGTCGTAATTGTTCTTCATGTTGAGACAATTTGCACATTTAACTCGTTGTGTTAAAATGGTTTTGAGTTTTGATTATTGATTGGTACTTCTTCAATTTTACTTCTTAGCCATTACGTTATGTAGAGTTCTATGAATTATTTCTTATTTGCCAAGACTGTGGGGACTATAACAAGATGTTGTGATATGTTCTATATTCAACTCTTTAAACATTTCTTTTACTGCTTTATCTACATTTTCTGACCCATTATCTATAAGTATCAAAGAGGGCGGTCATGACTTGGAAAAATTTCTTTTAATATAAGATGGACTATAGTACCGGCCGATTTATCAGGTACATAAAAAGCTTCTGGCCATCCTGAATATAGATCTGTAAATGATACGATGTATTTGTTACATGATAAGGTGATAAGAAAGGATAAGGTAGAATATCCGTTTATTTTAGAGGTGGGTTTGGTTTGCTTTGACTTCTAATTTGACACGTTACACATTGTTGTACATATTTGTGTAACTGTTGATACATTTTTGGGCAATAACATTTAGGTCTAGTTATGTCATATGTTTTATCCATCGCCATATGTCCAGCCCATTCATGATGTTTGCTAAATTGTTAGGTATATGCATTGTAAGTTTTGGATCTTCTAACAATCCGTCTATCACGCTTAAACTGTTTTGTTCTTCCTTAGTCCCCCCATTTTCCAGTTTAACTTTCTCGTCATTGTCTTGTTCTGTCGTTATCTCTATGCCCCATGGTAGATCTATAAAGGTTTTTACTTAAGTCTATCTTACAGCTATTTAGTGTTCCTATTTTTAAGAATCTATCATCTATTTCTATCACTATATCTGATCCTGATTCAGAATTATCAATTGTTGTTAGACAGTCCGGTATTTTTAACAGCAAGACAGCACAGTAGTTAAATTGATCTTCATTGTACTCAGTCTTACAGTTGTTACCTGCAATACAGAGGTCTTAATGCTGTTTTTTTATTTTGCATTGGTGAATCTAATAGATACTTCAAAAGACATAGATCCGTGCATATCAAGAATTGAGCATCTTGTAAATATAAGTCCTGTTTCTTAAGTGGAAATGCTATTCCAAAATACTATTTCTCTATCGTGGACCATTTTGTTTGATATTTAGTTAATTTATGAGAAAATCCAGTATCTGTAATTTGTGTAAAACAAGCGCCAATACAAGTATCACTTGCATCTGTGTATAACACCTAAATCTTGTTTGTATCAGTTTAACCTAACAAAGGTTCCACTGTTAAACTGTCTTTGGAAAATCAAAGGCTACTTGACATTCTTTTGCCAGTTGAATCTACATATTTCTTAATTAACTCAATCAAAGTGGTGACCCCAGATTATATGATATTATTATACTGCCAATAAGGTACCCAATTTCGATGGTTATTTTTACGATTGGGCAGTTTCTTTTCAGGTGACCTATCATGTGACATACCCAACATTCTGCGCCTAACAACCAGTCTGTTACAGATTGTTGATTTTGTCTATTTTGACCCACTTGGCTATCTATGCGCGTTTGAATTTTCTTATTCTCTTTAAACTTAACATGCTTCTTTGTACTTAATATGATATTTGTGGGTCATCGTCATTGTCACTAGCAACACTGTCAGTTCGTCCGCGGCATATACATCCTGTTCATGCGATAATTTGCTCCTTTTATACTACTTGATGAACTTTTTTCAGGAAGCAAGAATGAACCCCTACACGGATTCTTCAACCCCAGAATACACACTGAACTCTGTCATATGGACATTGCTTGTCACTGACTGTTCAAGCCTACACACGTTACAAACGATGACTGTTCTTCACAAAAACGTCTTTTCCTAAATCTTAAATTTTCAAATAAAGGTATAGACACTTTTAACATTGGCAATGTTCTAAATCACAAAAAAAGTTTAGTCCTGTATTCCGCCATATTTTAAACGGAAGATCACACCTTGTATTTCTTATAGCTATACACCTAGCATCGCATCCAAGCTATTCAATTACAAACGGGTTTGCAGTGCCTAGACATCAACCATCTTCTACACAACACCGTCACATATTCATGTACATCATCTCCCTTTAAATATAATCCTGTCGGGCATGACATCATCGGTTTCCACATTTAAGTAGTAATATCCCTCAGTCACCCGCATATGGAGTTTATATTTCACAAATGATCCGATATGCCAGGGCGTGTACAACATATAGAGATTTCATATACAGAGGTAAACTACTCACTGACAAATTATTGACACAGGGATATCGAAAACCGCGTTTAATATCAACGTTCCGCAAGTTTTACGGTCGGTATAATAGTCTTGTTTACGACTATTCTGGTTCACTAAGTGAAATGTTGAGTTGCCTTTTCGTTGGCGGTTGTTGAGACGTCTGTACCAATTGTGACGAGGATACACTCCTCACGTGTTTCATTAGACTTGACTGTGGACTCACGGTGGGTGTGGCCGGTCGACAGGGGATGCTTACTCCTCCATGGCACCTGATCCCACCTCTTGGTTTCCAGAGGTCCGTGTTTGTCCATTTTTACCGGATTTGTACCTATGTCCTGGACATTCTATTGATTAATGCTTTGGTATCTGAGGTTTTTATATTCTGTTGTTGAAGATGAAAACCTCAAAGATCTTATTTTAAGAGGTCCTAAATACCGCGAAGCCAGTTCCTTTAGTTGGCGTCAGAATTTCAGTTAGGTTATGAATTCTGTCGAATATTATGCCAGACGCTGGGCCAAATATGAAGATGGGGAACCACACACTTTGTTTGAATAGCTAAAAGCTGTACGATGGTTGATAAAATCTCATATTCGGAAACTTAAAGGAACTATTTAAACACGTTATCCCTCTGTATTAAGTGATCCAGAAGTAGTAACTGAACTGGATAGATTACATAACCAATATATACTGGTCCCAGCAGACAAAGTCTCAAATAATATAGTTTTTATTTGCTAGGCACATTACTATAATTGTTTTTAATAGATCTAGGGTTTAATATGAATTCTGTTAATCCTACATACACACGTAGCTCACTTTCAAAGGACGAGATCCTTCAAAATTACGTGTCTGTATTACACTCTTTTGATGTACCTACAACCGATACCAATTTTGAGCTCCCATATTCATTTTTGATACCTAAACTTCATAAAACCCCATATAAGCAAAGATACATAGCTGGATCCAGCAAATGTTCTACCAAACCTTTATCTTTACTCCTTACCAAGATGTTGACAGCCGTTAAGGAGCAATACTTTACTGTTGCTTATTCCAGAAGCAATGTAAATCAGATGTGGATTTTTTAACTTTTAGAAAATTTAAAGGCACACACTTTTTCTCAAATTCACAGTATCAATACATACGACTTCTCTACTCTATACACAACTATTCAACATAGAAAATTAAAATATACTTTTTAGCATAATAGACAACTGCTTTTTCGACACCTTAAAATTAAAATATCTAGAGATTGGTTACCATGATACTTATTTTGTCAAACACCCCTCTGATTCTACACACTGAAGTTAATATAAAAAACATGCTGGAATTTCTAATAGACAATATATTTTTAATGTTCTGAGACGTGGTCTTTCAACAAACTGTCGGCATTCCTATCGGAACCAATTGTGCCCCTTAAAATTTTCATACATATGTCAATGCGATATATCCCAGCGAACTAGAAATTAAAGATACAACAAAAATAAAGTACAAACGCTTCATTTTAGTTACTATAGACTCAGACGGGAAATTGGCAACTAAGCTATACGACAAACGCAACTATTTCGGCTTTCTCAGCGTATATTTTCAACATTTAAATAGTAACATTCAACAGTCCCCCTATATGGAGTTTATATTTCACAAATGATCCGATATGCCAGTGGGTGTTCAACATATGAACATTTCATATACAGATGTAAACTACTCACTGACAAATTATTGACGGTCGGTAGAATATTCTTGTTTGGGATTCCTCTGTTTGACTGGGTGAAATGTTGAGTTGCATATTCGTTGGAGGTTGTTGAGACGTCTGTACCAATTGTGACGAGGATACACTCCTCACGTGTTTCATTAGACTTGACTGTGGACTCACGGTGGGTGTGGCCGGTCGACAGGGGATGCTTACTCCTCCATGGCACCTGATCCCACCTCTTGGTTTCCAGAGGTCCGTGTTTGTCCATATTGCCGGATTTGTGTGTGTCCTGGACATTCTAAAGATTTAAACTTTGGTATCTGATATGTTTTATATAATTTCTCTTTATATCATTTTTACGTCCAAATCCTCCTGACAAACTATAATATCTGTTTCATTATTCTATATTTCAGTTTGATTTAAATCTTGTCTAACTCTTGGACAATATTTCCAAACTTAATTTCAATTCTACTTTTAGACCATTTTAATTGTAAGTAAAGTTATTAAGTTTTATTTTTTTCAAGATAAGTTTTAACAATATTGCCTAAATAAAGTTTTAGATCTTTGCTTTAATTCAAAATGATTTTTGGTGTAATAAAACAATTAAAATATGTTTCAGAATATAAACTTTTAAATATCTTACTAAAAACCAAATAGTTACTTAGAGTTTGTTAAAAAGAAAAGTTTCGAAAATTGTGGTCAAAATTAAGGGAGTATTAAGAAAAGTGAAGGTCTTACCTTAATATCTAGCTCTTGTAACCCACAAGGAATCAATAACTTAGCTATGATCGTATAGATTTTATTTTTCTCCAAGTGAGACTAATCATATTTTCAGGGAAGTAGCTTGTAACAAAATGGCTCTCTCTAAACGCTGGTTTCCAGAAGCCCTAAATCCCTGGTGCTTATATACGAATGACAACTCCAAAAAACGTAGAAAACCAGAATTCTAGAAGTTTCTCCCGCATTCTCATCAACAAAGAACCGCAGGTATACTGGCGCTGTACGTATCAAAATCTGACATCTTCCGTAACCTTTTTATATCATCATAACTAGTACAATTTCAGTGCATTGCATGTTTCGGACAAACATCGTGTCAAACATTTCAAGTTAATTATAAGAATCGAAAACAAATATAGAAATGAAAGTGTGACAATTGTTGCAGCTGCAAGGTTAAATAGGTCAGTATCTGCCATCGTCATCCTTTGTTAACAACTTTTGATTGTAATGTTAAATAAAGTACATATTATATTTCATCGCAGGACACAATAATTTTGGTATCGGTGATATTTATAGGTTAATAATTTGACAAAAAAAATATTTTCTCCCTGAACCTCAGAGTTACATATCTCCCGAATTTACATCGAAAATATAATCAGGAAAAAATGATGTAAATCAATTAACTTGATTAACTCGCCCACCACTTCGCCTGACGTCGCTTACCTTTCATTTTTACACTTGTAGTAGGTAATTGTTACATATCCCTTATCATTTCTTGCATATCCATGACTTTATCACAACAATAAAGTGTTAAGTATTTTCAAATAAATCACATCCTAGAATAATAAATAAAAGTTTTTCGTGCATCTGATCAGTTATTACGGATAAGCGGTGATTGGTCAGAAAAAAGTACCCAGAGGTCATCTTCATAGCTATGCCATTTCCGTTTGGTATGTGAACTTTTTCCTATAGCCAGTTAAGGTACATTTGAAAAAAGTGGAAATTTAAAAGGGAAAAAATAAAATTATACAGACAAACAAGTACAATCACATACATAAACACTTTCTGTGTGATATAAATAAACAATTACATGTAAAAATAAAATACAAAGTCAATCACATTTAACTCACTCTGGACAAAGCATCTGCCAAAACATTGTCTTTTCCCTTAATGTGCTTTATAACAAGATCATACTCTTGTAACAACAAACTCCACCTTGTAAGTCTCTGATTTCTGTTTGATATTTTGTTAAGAAAGGTTAGAGGATTATGATCTGTATATGCAAGAATAGGGTGCAAAGTAACATTCAAATAAACATCAAAACATTGTATTGCCATCAACGAACCAAGGCACTCCTTCTAAATTGTAGAATAATTTCGTTGACTAGAAAAATAACATATAACTCTATCTACATTGTCACAATCTTCTTGAAATAAAGCAGCCCCGACTCCTACATCACTTGCATCAACAGTGAGTTTAAACTGTTTTGATAAGTCTGGAGCTGAAAGAACTGGACTACTGATAAGTAGGGATTTAATTTTACTGAATGATTCGTCACAGTTCTTGGTCGATTCAAACTTTATTTTCTTTTGTAAGAGATTCGTAATGGGCTTACAACTGTAAAACGATTAGGGCAAAACTTTCGATAAAAGCCCACCATACCCAAAAATCTCCTGACATAGGTGTGTCATGAGCAAAAGTCATGATATCCCTTCGATATATCACTAGGATCACAATCTGGTGAACAACATGCCACTCCTCCTCTGGAGGTGCATCGGGTGGTCGCCTTACCGCATTAAGATATCATCTTGGAAAAAGAAACATTCCCCAACTTTAACTGCCGCTTCTGGTGGGAGCGCCCTCTCATGGAGCTTGAGTATCTCTTGGTTATTCTGTTGCTGAGCGATTAACTGTTTATGACTGAGAGTGTCTGACAATTTATCCACTAGTGGATAAATACCAAGTGAGGAATCATCATCAGGAGCCATGTGCAGAGACACGTCTGCAGTGTGATCATTGGCTGAGTCATCATCACAATTGGCAAGGAAAGTGTCACTAAGGTCAATGGCACTATCAGTCTTGGTTACTGGAACTTCGGAACTCAATAGCACTATCAGTCTTGGTTACTGGAACTTCGGAACTCAATGTCACTATCAGTCTTGGTTACTGGAACTTCGGGACTTTCTGCCTGTTGCCTTCTCGCCATTGCTCTGGTAACAGCACATGCTGGATACAGGTCACTGTCATCATCTAAACTAGCATCAGTTGTGACGGCTTTACAAACAATCGGATCCGCCACAACTCTGCCACCTGCTAAATCGTTGCCTAGCAGCAGGGAAATGTCTTCAACGATTTAGCACACCTACAACCACTGGTACAGTAATTAAATCAGACTTAATAAAAATTCTATGGAGGGGAACATAAATGACACCTAGCTCCACACACTGTAATAAAACTGATCCATCAACAGAAGTCTGCTCAGATGAAGGCAACACACCCTCCAACAACAAAGTCTGGGCAGCACCAGTATCTCGTAAAATCTGAACAGGTAAAGCTTCACTAGACGCACCGACTGACACATATCCCTGAGACAAAAAGGGCTTATAATCTGCCATAGAATCATGAAAACTGGACTTACTACAATCCTGAACATCAGGAATATCAGACTGAGACAAAACAGAAGGTTTCCTACCACCCTTAACTGCAGCACAAGCATTTGGATTTGGATTTTGGTCATTCTGTCCCTTAAGTCTCCAACATTCACTAACAATATGACCCTTTTTCTTACAATAATGCACAGACAGGAGATGACCCTACATCACTGAGACCTTCAACACGTCCAGGTTTTAGACTGGGCATAAGGCCACCTACAGGAGCTTTTTGCTGTTAATTGGACTAAGAAAATGATAATGACTGAGACTCTGACTGAAATGTTTTAGCACTAGTATTCCCAGATAATATTTGCAAAAACCTCTTTTTGTGAGTGAGAGCATAGGTATCAGACATAACTGCCGCCTCATTGTGAGTTTTAACATGTTTATCTTCTAAATGAGTTCTCAAATCTTGGTGTACACATAATTTAAATTCTTCGACAAGGATGAGTTCGCATAAATTTTCAAAATTTTTGTTCACACTTTTTGACCGTAACCAATGTTCAAATAAATCTTTCTTTTCTCTAGCAAATTCAACATAAGTTTGATTTTCAAATTTCTTGTAACTTCTACATTTCTGTCTATAAGCTTCTGGTACAAATTCGTAAGCTTTTAAAATCGCAGCCTTCACCTTATCATAGTCTGAACTATCACCTAGACCTAATGCCGAATAAACCTCTGCCGCTTGACCAATTAATACACTTTGTAACATGGTCGACCAAACAGTGCGCGGCCACTTCAGACTTTCCGCGACCTTTTCAAACTGCGGGAAGTACTTATCAACAAATTGTTTCAGAAATACCAGCATTAAGCGTACATTTTTGCAGTGTCAAATTTGGATCTTACAAGCAATGGCTATGATTTATCCTGAGCTTCATGTTGTAATCTGAATTTCTCTAGCTCAAAATGTATTTTGTTTTCACGCTCTCTCTGTTCTCTCTCTTTTTCACGTTCTCTCTGTTCTAATTCTAACTTTTTAAATTCAAGTTCTCTGTCTTTTTCTTGCTCTCTCTGTTCTTCTTCTAACTTTTTCATTTCAAATTCTTATCTTTTTGTTTCTAAATCATAGCCTTGTTCAGCTTAAACTTCCGGAAAATCACACAAGTTTCAAAAATTTCTTCTTGTACTAACTTCTTGGCTACTAAAATTGTAACTTCACTCTATTTCATAGATGACTTAACTTGAAGCTCAAAATGTAAACCTAATGCGATTAACTCATCCTTCTTCAAAGATTAAAATAATTCCTGATCGGGTGTTTGCAAAAATCGTCTACCTTGAATACCATGTTGATTTCTGCTGGCTTTAATTTTCAAACAGTAAGCAAATTTGCTAAATAATTTAAGTCAAAAAATTGTATAATCTTAAATGATCGATCCCGCACGAGCCCCCAATTCTGTTATAAGGTCAGAATTACCTTAAAATATGTCAGCAAAAATCAAGAACACAGAAAGCAAATTTATAAATTTTATAAACAATAACAAAATAAAAAATTAATCTAAATGACAGTTTACAGTAACTTCAAATCACAACTCACAATTCAAATCCAGTTCAGAGATCCACACGAATATACAATAAATTCCAGTCCGACTGTAATATTAAAAAGATCGAATTGAATACACAATAAATTCCAGTCCGAATGTAATATTAAAAGGATCCATTTAAATACACAATAAATTCCAATTTGTATGTAATAGTGATATGCACTAATCTGACTTAAATCCCAATAAAAAATATGGTCTGCTCTCCTATAACCTGGCTCAAAAATAGTCTCAGCTTTTCTAAACTCGTTCTAAACTTGTTCTGCTTGTTCTCCCTAAAGAAATGAACATTTCTGTAAATATACTTTAAATCATTTCTAGAAATCACCAGATAGGAATATTCAAGAAAATGGTCTTTCTTGAAGATTCGGGGAAACCCTATGGCTAAATATAGTGACATGATGACACAGTTAGAATGTCCTTGAACAAACACACAAACAACTGATCTTCCAGAAAGGTCCAGATGCACTAAGTTCAACAAGAACAAATAATTGTAAACAAGCACCCATTAACCCTCATAACAAAATATATACTGAGTCACTATTAATGTTAATCTTGATAAGAAAACCTAACGAGGCGTCTAATAGACTAAAACAAGATATATAATAATATTTACATTTCCCACAGAACTGAGACTCAGTGTTTATCTATATGGCGTTTATATCAGTTGTAAATGAAATTTCCCATATGACGTCATTCAGAACATGACGTCAAAGTAAAATACAACAAAGTGCAAAGTGTCAAATATGCTCTAAACTTCACTGGTCTATCAGGAACTTCGCCATCAAAATTAGACAGTTCACGTTTAAAGCGGGATATTCGATTCGTATTATTGTGTTTTTTTAATTTGAAAACTAAAAGTACATATGATAAACAAACTTCAGTCAGAATGCATTTATTGTCAATATTGATGCCAAATAGGTAACAGATAGGTGACAGATATATTCATGGCCCCCTAGCGGATGTCATTCGATTTATCTGCCACCCAAACGTCAAACATATTCACAATAAATGCACTTTCATACGGTTCATTCGTTAAAAAAACCTTCAATATTTGATATATAGGATATATAAACAAATAACTAACCGTTTAATAATTTAAAAAAAACAATCACCTTTCTCTGCTGTGACAAGATTTTCAAATTGCAAATTAAAAGTGGCCACTTCTCCAATGTATGCAACAATTATTCATAACATAATACCAAAGTTATATTGCTCAAAACTATCGTTTCTGTCAATTAGACTTCATCAGTTGAACTCCTGTTCAAAATACATGTTCATTGTCCAAAGAAAACGTGGTATCATACAAGGCTAAATAATAAATCTAATGTATAGCCTAGCCAAATCCGTCTAAGAATATCCATTGTAAAAAAGATGACTATCTAAGCTTTGAATAATTATAATTATAATATAATATAATAAATCTCAGATACCAAAGTTTAGATCAATAGAATGTCCATGACATAGATACAAATGCGGTAAAAAAGGACAAACATGGACCTCTGGAAACCAAGAGGTGGGATCAGGTGCCTTGGAGGAGTAAGCATCAACTGTCGACCTGTCAAATCCGCCGTGAGTCCAAAGTCAAGTCCAATGAAATAGGTGAGGAGTGAATCCTCGTCATAATTGGTACAGACGTCTCAACAACCGCCAACGAAAAGGCAACTCAACATTTCACTTAGGGAAACAGAGGAAACGCAAACAAGACTATTATACCAATAGTAAAATTTGCGGAACGTTGACATAAAACGCAATTTTCGATATCCCTGTGTCAATAATTTGTCAGTGAGTAGTTTATCTCTGTATATGAAGTCGTCATATGTTGTACACGCCCTGGCATATTGAATCATTTTTTAAATGTAAACTCCAGTGACTGAGGGATATTACTGCTTGAAAAAATTACGATGGGAAAGCGTCGTCGTCGCGTTTGTCGTATGGCTTAGTTGCCAATTTCCCGTCTGTGTCTATATTAAGTAAAATGTCTAAGTATGTATGAAAATTGTCATTATTAATTGACAAAACGTCGTCGGTATATGTAAATGTGAAATTAAAGGACACCTCTAACTTTTTCTTCTTTTGATTCAGCAGTTTCTGAATGGAGTCTGCTTCGTATGAATAAAGGCACAGGTCGGCCAATAAAGGGGCACAATTGGTTCCATAGGAATGCCGAAAAGTTGTTGAAAGACCACGTCTCCAAAGATTCTAAATGTATTGTCTATTAGAAATTCCAGCATGTCTTTTATATCAATTTCAGCGTATTTATGTGTAGAATCAAAGTGGTGTTTGACAAATTAAGTATCCTGATAGCCAATCACTAGATATTTAAATTTTCGAGTACCAAATTTAGTGAAAAAACAGTTGTGTATGATGCTAAAATGTTTTTCTTTTAATTTTTTATGTGGAATAGTTGTGTAAAGAGTAGAGAAATCATATGCGTTGATACTGTGAATTTGAGAAACATTGTGTGCCTTCAAATTTTCTTAAAGCTGTTTAGAAATTTGTAGTATCCACATCTGATTTACAAAGCTTCTTGAATAAGTAAGTGTGCAGTATTGTTGAAGTTTCTCCTTAACGGCTGTCAATATCTTGGTAAGGAGTAAAGATAAAGGTTTGGTAGAACATTTGCTGATCCTGCTGTGTATATTTGCTTATATGGAGTTTTATGAAGTTTTGGTATCCAATATAAATATGGTAGCTCAAAATAGGTTTCTGTTGTAGGTATATCAAATGAGCGTAATACGGACACTTGATTTTAAAGGATCTTGTCCTTTTAAAGTGAGCTACGTGTGTATGTAGGATTACAAGAATTCGTATTAACCCAAGTTCTTCTAATAAACAATTATAGTAATGTGCCTTATAAATAAAAACTATATTATTTGAGGCTTTGTCTGCTGGTACCAGTACATATTGGTCATGTATTCTATCTAGTTCAGTTACTACTTCTGGATCACTAAATACAGAGGGATAATGTGTTTTCATAGTCCCTTTAAGTTTTCGAATACGAGATTTTATACAATCCCAGATACCAAGGTATAAATCATCAGGATGTTCAGGATACATATACAAATCAGGTACATGTTGGACAAACACGGACCTCTGGAAATCCCGAGTTGGGATCAGGTGCCACGGAGAAGTAACCATTTCCTGTACAGGTCACACTCGTCACGAGTGCACTGAATCGACCTCGCGTCTCAATTAAGATTAGGTTATATGAAAAAAGATAAAAGCGTCATAGAGGAAGTCATATTTTTGTATTTTCAGCTAGATATGAGTAAACATTCCCTGTTGACTTGTTACATCCTGAGTCCGTTGTCAAATTCATATGAAATATATGAGAAAGAAATCGTCACAAATCGTACAGATCTAGAAACTAAAAAACAGCCACTGAACAGCTAACACATTTCATTCAGTGAAACAGTAATCACAAAGAAAGCTATTTTACCCACCGTAAATTTTGCCGAATCTTGACATCATACACTATTTTTGTTTCCTTGTGTCAATATCTTGTCGGTAATTAAATTACATTTACATTTCTGTATATGAAATATTCATATGTTGAACATGCCCTGATCTATCGGATTAGTTTTAATATATAAACACACAGCTGATTGCTGGATATTACTTCTTAGATATGGACATTTTACTAAGGAAAATCCGAAATCGTCGCGTATTTCGTATAGTTTGGTTGATATTTTCCTGTCCGTGTCAATAGTAAGTGAAATGTTCAAGTAGGAAGCATGTTGTTTTATCTTTAATTGCCAGTTCGTCGGAATACATTGCATTTGACATAGGTATTGTAATTGTCTTTATCAATTGACAATACAGCGTCAATATATATCAAATTTCTTTATTCTGAATTGCAGTGGGACAATTTAATTACTCGGTATAGACAATAGTTCGGATTTGGAAGATATTTTGTTGAGCAGAATAAATATATTCTTCCTTCCACTGTATGTATTGCTTTAAGTCAGATACACCGCGTTTAATGTCAACGTTCCGCAAATTTTACGGTCGGTATAATAGTGTTGTTTGCGACTACTCTGTTTCACTAAGTGAAATGTTGAGTTGCCTTTTCGTTGGCGGTTTTTGAGACGTCTGTACCAATTGTGACGTGTATACAGTCCTCACATGTTTCATTGGACTTGACTGTGGACACACGGGGGTCGACAGGGGGTGCTTACTCCTCAATGGCACCTGATCCCACCTCTTGGTTTCCAGAGGTCCGTGTTTGTCCATTTTTACTGGATTTGTATCTGTGTCCTGGACATTCTGTTCATTTATACTTTGGTATCTGAAATATATATATATATATATCCTGGACATCCTGTAGATTATTACTTTGGTAACTGAGAGCATTCGGACCGGTGCAAATAGTAAGGGCTGTAAGGTTTGTTGGTATGCTATGGTATATAAAAAAATCTGAGATACCAAAGTTAAATCAATAGAATGTCCAGGACATAGATACAAATCCGGTAAAAATGGACAAACACGGTCTTCTGGAAACCAAGAGATGGGATCAGGTGCCATGGAGGAGTAAGCATCCCCTGTCGACCGGTCACACACGCCGTGAGTCCACAGTCTAATCCAATGAAATACGTGAGGTGTGAATCCTCGTTAAAACTGGTACAGACGTCTCAACAAGCGCTTACTTCCCATTGTGTATGCAGTTACTTTAAATAAACATGATGTATCAAATTCAATTTTTAATACACAGAGCAAATGTCATTTGGAAAAAAATGAAAGTATAGATACATTTTAAAGATTTGGCTAACATTTATGTAGTTATTTGATCTACGATAAATTGAATATATAAATTTGATTTTCTTTTATTGGGGGCGGTGAGAAGACCCCGTACATGTGAAAATTGTGTTCGTTCATTATCTGAAAGTAAAATTGTAGAATTACCAGTCAATAATCAAAACTCAAGTCCATTATAACACGATGAATTAGATGTGCAAATGGTCTCAACATGATGAACAATTACTAATCCCAAACGAGATTAGACCAGGTGTCTAGTATTAAATATCATTGATGAATTTTCAGATCTTGGACTAATAATAACAGAGGGGAATATTGTATACATTTTGATACAATTTAAGATTTCAAATAAAGAATCCAGGATTTCAAGTTAGAGGGAAGGAAGAGTATATATAATTGTTTCGCCGATCGTAGGGAGGCGCAAATATTTTAGTATTTTTTATTTATTTTCCAACTTTTGATTTGAAATATACAGGTTTTAAACAATGTTTGTTAACTTCCACGCTTTTGAGTTGATTTTTACTGTATGGCATAGGTCTACATCTATACTTTGGCGTCCAAATTCGGGATGGACACCCTTTACGCGCAGGCCTAAGGCCTACCTTTACCGTTGGATTATTCAGTGTAGACCACGATCGATATGCAAATAATTGTTCCTGGATTTTTTTTCATTTTAAAAAAAAACGTTATGTTTCACAGTTAGTCTTTATAATCTTTCAAAAAATGTTATTTTCAATAGTATACGGTGCAAGTTACTTACCCCATAGAAATGTGTTAGTTATGTTGTGATACACCATCACCGGTTGCATAACTACACTCAGGGGCGGCGCCCCTCGTGAAATTATGCGCCCGTCTATGGTGTATCACAGCATAACCAACTCTTTTCTATGGGGTAACTAATACATACATATATTAATTAAGTTATGCAACAGCCATATATATATATATATATATATATATATATATATATATATATATATATATATGTATATATATATATTATATATATATATATATATATATATATATATATATATATATATATATATATATATATGCTGCTTCCACAGGAGGTATATAAACCTTAGATGAACACAATATCAATACAATTCGCCACGATTAATGGCGTTAGTAGTGTGCAAATCATTGAAAAGAAATAAAATGTGTGTAGGGCCTATAGAATACTTTTATACATTGTTGTATTTTTATAATACATCATTTAAAACATCAGAAAATCTTATAATCTCTACTTTCAATATCAATTCACAATATCGAACAAATATTGAGTAAATAATTCATTGCTTAGCAGAGAGAAATTAACGTATAAAAGCTTTGTATACAGATGAGTGATATTAAAGCACAATGTCTAGATTTGCTTCACTGTGTTTTATTGTCTTTTAGAAAAAGAACAAATATTTCCCCCTCAATTTCCAGATTTTTGGTGTCATAGTCTGTACGACATTACTCGGGTCACGTGTTCATCTGCACTATTACTCAAAGGAATATATTACAAATCATGAAATCAATATCAGGAACTATCCACAACATAATTAATTAAAACAATTGATTGTAAACATGATCAGTATACATAGAACAAAACTTGTTTAACTTCGATCATACTTGATTAAAATTCACAAGTTACTGACGTAGTCAAAGAAACTTAATATAGCTTCATAGAATTGGAACCTGTTTCAAAGACTTGTCCAATAACACGGTAGATCAATGATCTGTATACTTGTTTCGTTTTATAACACAAAACATTTCCTGAAGTAAGTTCATCAAAACTCCTCAATTGTAGTCGTCAAAAATTTGAAAGAAATACTGACGAGGATCGATATAGATTATTGTATATCACAAACATCCACTTTTATATATAATATCGTACATATGTATAAAGAAGACTTTATCCTATATGCTATGATGCTTTTTCTATAAAAAGCACAGTTACCGACATATATATCATCGGGTGGTTCAAGAAACAGTACATCTGATAAACATATACAGAGTCGGAAGATTCAGAAGAGATATCAGGTGTCATACAGGAGTAATCTCCCCTGTTGACTGTTCATAGCCGTCGTTTGTCCGCGTTCAGATTCAAATAAAATCATATTTTAAAGCGATATAAGCTGTCACGATGATGATTTTTGTCTCCTGGCATTGTATTATGTAAATTTGTGGTTTTTAACTCCATATAAAATACACGAAGAAAATCAGATGAACATATGAATAAAAATACCAGGTCATTAAAAGACATTTCTTTAATATTACCCTGGGTGATGATATTCCCCAAAATCAAAACAATATGACTGTGAAAACTGAGTTAAAATGGGTCGAGATTACCCAATATACCTGGCACGTGGACAATGTCAGAAACGAACGTTTTGAAAGGACATAAAAGACCAATTTGCCTCATTTAGGTATGAAATGATGATGTACGAAAATTAAATCAAAGGGTAATAATAGTAGAATATATATTAACTGCAAATAGCACGTGCTTATTGGACACTCGCTTATTTTCGTAGAAAATACCGAATATTAAATTGCGATGCTCAAAGTAATGGCGGACGAACAGAAACCGATATTACGGGTTACGTTTGGCAAGATTGTTGAAATTATACGCATGCATTTGTTATTTTAATCAACAGATGGTCCTTTTGAGATATAAGATTAAATTTGACATAAAACGGACATGTAAAAATGTTCAACTACAAGACCTCATATCGCTTTAAAAATAAATACTCGTCAAACTCGGCATAGAACAGGTAAAGCAACATTTCAGTAAGTGAAATATTGCAACAGCAAACAATGCTCAGCAATTGCGATCATTAAATCGACCGTACCATTTGCGATGTGACCACGTGTGTATACGTTACCACGACAAGAAACATGGCGTCCGATTCAGACATTGTATTACCAGGGGTTCAATATTATACTGTCCTATTTATTAATTTCATTGTTGTTGCCAAATAATCCATCCCTAATTCCTAAAATATCAACTTTGTACAATATATGTTTCCCTATATTTCCCCGAAATACTACAAACAGACAATTATAATGCCCTTTGGATTACTCCCACACGTCGTCCTGTATATATTAATGGGATGTTTAATATTGTCGTATTAGTATAAATATTCCCTTTTTTATTCATGTTTCATAACAAAAAGTCGTAAAAATAAGAATTAAGTATTTATAACCAATCAAATTACTCCTACACGGCAATATAAAGAGAACTATGTTGTCGTAAACATACAATATGATACTTGAGTCGTGTCACGTATTGATACTTACTGGCTACATTTACTATAGGCGGATCGTTTATAACGAAATTTTCAAAGAAAAGTTTAAAAGTGAAATAAGAAATAGGAGGAAATTTTAATAATGATATAAAGAAATCAAAACATTGATGGAAAATTGCAATGCACAAAGCATAATGATATGAAATAAAAATATCAAATACTCACATGAAAGTTAATAAATTTAAATGATAGAATATTTTCTGTAAACGATACAAAGTCTGATTTTTATCTAGAGGCAGAACAATAAGGCACGACTGTAACCTCATAATTTTGACAATGTACTTGTATGAAACTATTGATTAACACATACTTCAATGAATTCAAATCTTTACTGAAGAGTGAAGACGAAGTAAAAATTACAATGCATCTATCAAACCAGTTAGTAATACGTTACGTATGGTGCTATACACAGAGTATGTACATGCTTTCTATGGCTTTAAATTCATCTTATAGTAAATAAGAATTTCCTTCGTTTCTACTTTCAGTTTAGATTTTCAGCGTTGCTCCTTACGTCCAGTTTTTTTCGGAGTAGACGCCGAATGTGGAGCAGTCGGTGACGATGGTTAAACTTAGCAATGTTGAGTCCTAAACATAGGTCAACATTTCCGCACTTCACCTACTGCTGATAAATTATTGAAATCTTTACGAGTGGGATGTAAAAGAGGTTATTTCTGGGGTCACAAATCGGGTTAGAAGTTTTTATATGTTGTATTTTGATGCTTTTTAAAATTATAAAACGTTAAACTGGTAACAGTGTTTATACCAACTAAATCTTTATAAACTGCACATGTACTTGTTACTACATTTCTAGGTAATAAATCTGCATGAATTCACTAGCTCTAAATGCTTAATCACTTTCTTGGAAGCGGATAAAGTGAAAATGAAGTACATTTGATTAATTATAGAAACTTTGTAAATCTATATCTTTTGAGATACGGCACTGACAGACATCTATGTTTATTTTCATTTCTGTTAACACATCACGTTTTACCGTTAAAATTTGTAAAGGGAGGGTCATATGTACTACTGTCGACTGAATATATCCGAGTGAGAATTCCATACACCAGTGGGCGTTCATCAACATTCACGTGTATATGACCTTATCAGATTTCCCCTTGGAAAATGTTTACTTTAGGATAAGTCGGTTTTATTCGTCTCTTAAGACAATGTCATCGTCTTTTATCTAATATATTATGATGTTTTTATTACTTCAGATTTAACATTCTGTGAAATATCCAAAACTATTTTCGCTATTAATTCCCAGGACACATTTAGTTACATCGAAGAAGATTCAATCATTCACATTCTTTAAGTCAGACAATAGACTGTTTTGTTGAAGATCAATGTCCTTACTCCGTCGAATCTTTCAGGAGCACTGGCGATAATTATCATGTACCGTTGTCCTCACAAAAAAAATGACATTTAACTTAACAAATTCACAAAAAGTGGTGATAGAAGTGCATGATAGAAGTGCATTTTAGCAGGTTGATATACAGAGAAACAATGCGCTGTTAAACAATTTTTGTTGCAGAATGCGTCTGTAGGTTCGCTATACCTTGCATTTCAGCATTGTTACAGTATGCGCAAGTAGGTTCAAACATTTATTTTTGCTATATCTTATGTTTCAGTATTGTTACAGAATGCGTGTGTAGGTTAAATCATATATTTTCGATAACTCCTATGTTCAAGGGGCATTAACTGTGTTTGTTTTGAATGTTTTTCCCCTTTACTTCTTAGATAAATACACAACAAAAACAAAGAGATAGGCATAGTCTTAAACATTTGTAAATTCCTATATAATTTAGGAAAATTGCTAGAGAAAACCAGGTTTAGCACCTTTTCACCTGCAATTGATTAACTCAATCTTACTATTTGTATATGAATACCAAACTAACTCAAAATATATAGGAATATAAGATTCTGTATGTCTGTGTATAGCTCTATAAGATAAATATAAGATTCTGTGTACCCGTATAAGATTCTAAGTTCTGTATGTATCTATAGCTCTATCGCTCCTGTAAGCTCTATAAGATAAATATAAGTATGTCTGTGTGTACCCGTGTATATAGCTCTATGTCTGATAACTCTGTATAAGATTCCGTGTGCCAGTGTATGCCTGTGTGTAGCTCTATAAGATAAATATACAAAATCTGTATGAAAACTGTAATTTGGCTTTGAAGCTCCCTATATTGGAATAAATATTCAAACATTTATTTTCGCTATTCTGTAGAATCTGTGTATAACTCTGTAAAATTAAATACCTAATGTTTGTAGTATTCCGTGTAGCCTAAACATTATATTTTCAGGTCTATAAGATAAATATAAGCGATCTCCTGTAGTAAAACCGGTCTTTATCGTCTGTGTATACAAATGGTCTTATTTGTTATTGTTCATAAAATGTACAAAATGTAAAAGTACTATTGAAAAACTTGGAAATATAGATGCTGAAGAGGAACAACAAATGGCTATTGAAATCAGAACCGGTAATTCCCCTTTAAACATTGGAAGAGAATGTATGTGTAGGTTCAAACATTTATTTTCGCTATACCTTATCTTTTAAAATTGTTAGAGAATGTGTGTGTAGCTTCAAACATTTATTTTCGCAATACCTTATGGGGACAGCAAAACACGGTGTAGTATTGGCACAGGTACCATACGTGTGTAGGTTCGTACTAAACATTAGATATTTCAATAGAATGTTGTTCTATTCCGGACCTCTCGTTTATTGTCCGACATACAGTGAAGTCCTGTAATCAAGCGATCTCCTCAGGGAACACATTTCACTTAAAACCGAGTAGTCTTTATATCGGGAACGGACATTAAACGCGGTTTTCTTTATATAGTGAGGCCTGAAGCGGGCATATCAAATGGTACTATTGGGGACAGCAAAACTACGGTGTTTGTGAAAGCCGAAATCGTCGGTCTTAGTTGCTAATATGTGTTTATATTAAGTTGAATCGGATACAAATGGTACTAAAGCGGATACAAATGGTACTATTGGGGACAGCAAAACACGGTGTTTGTGACCAGGTCGGTCTTTATATAGATGCTGAAGAGGATACAAATGGTACTATTGGGGACAGCAATAACACGATAGCCAATATTTGTGACAGTCTATGATGGTCTTTATATAGATGAAAAGAGTAGAGAAGTCTGAACTGTGAATTCGAGATACAAATGGTTTTTACTCATTGGGGACAGCAAAACACTGTGTTTGTGACCAGGTGGGTCTTTATATAGATGCTACTATTGAAGCGGATACCAAATGGTACGTACACAAATGGGGTGACAGCAAAACACGGTATTTGTGACCAGGTGGTTTTATAAACGTGACCAAAGCGGTTTTACTTTTTGTATATAGATGTTGAATCGTACACAATAATAAAAAAGTTTCTGGTACAGATGACAGGTGTTAAGTATAATATCAAAATATATTCATGTCCAGGACATAGATATACAAATCAATATAATGTCCAGGTAAAAATGGACAAACACGGACCTCTGGAAACCAAGAGGTAGGATCAGGTACCATGGAGGAGTAAGCATCCCCTGTCGACTGGTCACATCCGCTGTGAGTCCACAGTCAAGGCCAATGAAACACGCGAGGAGTGAATTATCGTCACAATTGGTACAGACGTCTCACCAACCGCCAACGAAAAGGCAACTCAACATTTCACACAGCAAAACAGAGTAATCGCAAACAAGACTATCATACCGACCGTAAAATTTGCGGAACGTTGACATTAAACGCGGCTTTCGAGATCCCTGTGTCAATAATTTGTCAGTGAGTAGTTTAATCTTCATATGTTGTACATGCCCTGGCATATCGGATCATTTGTGAGATATAAACTCCATATGCGGGTACTACTATGACGAACCGTGATGAAATGAAACAACTCGAAAAAGGTCATTAGGCGGAGGAGAAAATCCGGATACAAAGTCCACAGGAAGAGACCATTGATCTTCGGCAGGAAAACTGACAATATCTGAACAGAATCAAACTTGCTTAAGCCTGGAAGTGCCAATTGATTAGAATAGCAAATAATTTAACTATTTAAGAATACTAACTGACTAGTCTGGTCTTGTAATCAGAATCTTAACAGTATGTTGTCCATCTCTCAGGTATGTTAGATAATATTCTGGAGCATGACCACGACCACAGTGACTCCTTTTCATCTTCCAGATCTAAAACTGTAGATATTTTCACCGAGCTAGACCTTTTCACAGAACTGGAAGTATTTCTATGTATCATTTGCCACGGGAGTGGATTGTTACCAAGGGGCGAGTTGTCCGATTCCGTTCAGTTTCGTCACATCAATGTGTACTTAGACTACGTGACGTCAACTCAAAGTTTGGCAAGGTAGATTTAGGTTATGTAATATATTCATTGACGATATTCGGCGATATCTTATTTCACTTCATCTGCGAGGAATTAATTTTAGTAAAAGAGCACCCTGAGTGAAAAATGAAAATTTCTGCATTTATAGAACCCATAATTCTAAGAACAACATCGAAAACTCGATAAAAATCAGGATATTAGCGAGAAATTGCAAAACTCCCCTTTGCTCAAGTTGTCAGAAAGGGGCGGAGCTTCATGTGACATCACAACGCGGACTCCGGTTGCGAAGTACGTGCTTCACTATATGCTTTATATCAGCGCTGCCTCAGGCGTGGCCTGCTATTTTTTTCACTTCCTGTTTATTTGAGTGACTATTTCTTTGTGTACAATAATGTATGAATAATTGTTTTAAACTGTCGCAGTCGTGATTTTTGTTCCGGAATTTTTAATTGATCTATAAAATGAGATTAGGTTGTAATATTTTCCATGTTAGGTGTCATTATTCTACATGAAAAAATCGAGCTTTTTTCATTATTTATGAATCTAAACTTACCTCTCTGTGTAAAATAGAATAATTGTAATCCACGGAGAACAAATAATTAAAATATAAACCTTGCGGAATTAAATTGTAAATAGAAAATAATTGAATTTCTATTTTAAATGTTCTTAAAAACTGATATCGTAGTAGAAGGCATAAATTGTATGTCATTTTGAAAAGACAACTGCCGTAAATATCGCATCGTGTAATTGGTGCAGCATATAAAGTACATGTATAATGGAAACTGAGAGCATCAACTGTAATAGAAATGGAAATTTAACGAAGATACAGTTTTATAATAAACAATAATGATTTTTTCCCCAGGGTCTTGTTTTTATTCACCAATGATTAAAAATTACGTGTCAATTATCAGAACTTTGTCAATACCGTATGGAAACATATGAATTAAACTTAAGTCGTCTCACTATATGAAAAATTAAGTTAAGCAGTATTTATAAAATATATAAATTGTAATTTAAAATGCAGTATTTATTTATATAAACTGTTTTTTAAAATGCAATATTTATATATGTAAATTGTATTTTACAAAATTATGAATTTACTTTAATTTACTAAGATCACATTTTCGGTTACGTGTGATATACCAAGGTGTGGAGCCGGCCTGGCTCAGTCAGTAGCGCGCTCGACTCTGGATCGTGAGGTCGCGAGTTCGAGTCCCGCCGGCGGCACATTGGTTTCCTGTCTTTCGGACGAGACAGTAAAAACTGGAGATCCCGTGTCACAGTAGGTGTCGGCACGTTAAAGAACCCTCAATGTTCTATGACCTAAGTGTCGAGCATAGGCCAAAATTTGTAGCCCTTCACCGGCATTTGGTGAAGTCTCCATATGAGTGAAATATTCTTGAGTGGGACGTTAAACAACAATAAACATACAAACAAACCAAGGTGTGTTTTTCTGAATGCCTACAAGACTAAAAATGCAGTATTTATATATGTAAATTGTATTTTACAAAATTATCAATTTACTAAACGGTTACGTGTGATATATAAATGTGAGGTTTGCCGATCGCCTCCGAGACTAACACTGCATCCAACCATCCAGGAAATCAACATTTTTAGTTGGGTCCCAAATGGAAGATGCGTTATTTTTCACGCTCCGATTATTTGCAAACAAAGCAAGACATGGAAGTGTATTGTTTTATTCTTTGTAATAGTGGAAAGTGTCATCACTTTCCTGTAATCTATTTTTCAAATATGGTGCCTGTTATTTCATGATATCAATATACCTGGACCCAGTAGATCATCTTTTGGTTAAATCTAACCAACAGTTAAATATAAACGTCGGTTAAATATGGTAACCAAATCTTGATAATCGTGCCAACCTTCAGCAACTGTGAAATTATAACCCTTAATTGGTTAAAATATGTAACCAAGCCTCAAAGTTTGACTAAATTTCCCATATTTTACCAATGGTTAACCATAGTTGAATTTAACCAATTATTGAGCAACAGAATTTTACCCTATATTTAATCTTAATCCTTGGTTATGACGTTGATGTGATAATTATACATAATGCATAAACAAGCAATTGTAAATAATTTTTCACATTTCCATTTGTCCTGATTTGACGTTTGTTTGTTAAGTATTTTGAAATACAAAAGTTATGCTATTTAATATGTATATTTAACATAAACAAATTCTTGGCAATGAAATGTTGGATAAAGTGATCGCGAGAGAGTAATAGAAAGACATTGAATTTGATTTGATTTTTGTTTAACGCCATACTCAACAATCTGTCAGTCATATAATGACGTCCAGTTTTTATTGGTGGAGGAGAAACCCCAGTTACCCGGGTAAATACCACCGACCTTCCGCAAGAAAACTGGCAATCTTTCCCACTTAATTCTAGACATATTGAAGGTGGACAAAATAAATAAATGTATTTGGGCATGCAATCCAACCTAAGACGCGATGAAACACTGGGTACTGATTGATTCATTTATTCATTTGCCGACTGCTCTGAAACTATGAGAAGCATATATGTACTATACAATCATGTAAGGGGACAGAATTTCATGTAGTGAGCACTTCAAAAATTATATTTTGCTACAAACAGAAACGTCCACAGATAATTCGAATGATTATTTAAGCAAATATGTCTGGATTAGATCATAATTTTACTGTATCTTAATGCTAAATCAAATAACGATTGCGAACTACAAATGATTAAGAAATACTTCGGTTTGTTGTTTTATTAGTTTAACGTTTTTATTTTATTTGTATCATGATGACTTTGGTTCAAATGCAATGTTTGATCAAATGAAATGTTGTGAAATGTGTTAGATAGGTGGCGGTGAATTTTTTTTTGACGATTAAAATGAAGAACCATTACTCGCATATTATATTTCATTTTGACTGTGAATTAACATTAACGGAGGTGTGACAGGTTAACTATCTCCCCTGTGGATTTCCAGACGTTGGTGTGTACTGTTTTGTATTTTGTCTCGTGAACCGCTTGCAATTAAAACTTTGGCAATTATTATTTCAATATTGTACAAAGGTATATGATTTACCAGATGGTTTTTGCTAAATTAATTAAGCTCGTCTACCTAAGGAAAATAACGCAAAATGCGTCACAGATGATGATATACATATAATAGCATAACTTTTGTATATATATTTATATATTTATATATATATATATATATATATATATATATATATGAAATCAAGCAAAGACTTAAAGAAGCATTAGCTGAGTTATAATTTTTTTTTTTGGAAAGTGTAATAATCTTGAAACGATTGTATACAATAAAAATACGAATTACCATCGAAAACAGTGCAGATGCGGGGACTGAAACAAAACATGGCGTCTGATCACTTTTCGATCATCTCCGTAGATGTCTACGAGATTTGCTGGTTGAGTGAAGTTTCAAGGAAAACTCGCACCCAGGAAGGTTTGTACGATGACAAAGACCTGGACCGACTGAGTGACAAACCTCACTCAAGACTTGATAGAAAAATACTTTTATTCTACCATATAAGACATTTTGAAGGTGGACAAAATAAATAAATGTATTTGGGCATGCAATCCAACCTACGCCGCGATGAAGCACTGGGTACTGATTGATTCATTTATTCATTTGCCTCCACAGACATTTTTTTTTATTGCTTTTTGTTTTTTTGTTTTTTGTTTTTTTTTGCAAACCTTAATAAATCGTAACAAAACATTAAAGGACAAGTTTTTAAATTTTTGAGGAGAAAACCATTACAAATATTATTAAAAATACCCGTGATAGATCAAGTTTAACGGAAAAGTCCTAAACCAATGCTCTTGGCGATCGAATCTATTAATAGACGTCAGCCGCCTGCTGTGATCTAGTGGTAAAGCGTTCCAATCGGAAGCGGAATGTCCCGGATTCGATTCCCGGACCTTCAATGGTAGTGACTGTTCCTTCGCCAAGCGCTCGGCGGCATACAGAGTGAAACTTAAATTTGACTTAAAAGCGAGCTCCTGTGCCGCCCAAAAAAGAAAAAAAACTTACTGGCGTCAGTCCATAGAACAGGCCAAAATTTCAGATACTTCAACTGAAGCTGGTGACATTTTAATATAATATAATTCTTGGCGAAATATAAAAGAACAAACAAACAAACACATATAAGAACAGTTGAGCTCAATTTAATATAAATATATATTTCCAACGAAAAAGTGGTATCATACAGGGCCAAATAATAGGTCTAATTATATTGCCAAATCCGTCTAAGAGTACCCACTGTAACTATACTTGCTTTTGAGAAGTATAGAATTTAAATTGTACAAAGTGAAAAAATAAAAAAATATCCTTACATCATCAGCAAACGATACAATAATTCTTGGAACCGAGTTGACAAGAATTAAAATGAGGTTGTAGGTCAAGAGCGATTTGTAACCATATGAACACGAAGGCCACTGTTCGATAAGAATACAAATGCGAAGTGAACCTATAACATAGTATAGCGTGGGTTCGTTAGACGTCAGTCATCTTTTCATTTGTTGATGCTGAGCAGATGTGTGTGGAAGGCCTTTGTTTGGTATTGAGTAAAAATTGTATTCCGCGCTAATCTTATCCAAGATGAGTACCGTTACTCTAAACAGCAAAACGACTGCTCTGAAACTATGAGAAGATTATATGTACTATGCAATCATGTAAGGGGACAGAATTTCATGTAGTGAGCACTTCAAAAATTATATTTTGCTACACGCAGAATTCGAATGATTGTTTAAGCAAATATGTCTGGATTAGATCATAATTTTACTCTATCTTAATGCTAAATAAAATAACGATTGCGAACTACAAATGATTAAGAAATACTTCGGTTTGTTGTTTTATTAGTTTAACGTTTTTATTTTATTTGTATCATGATGACTTTGGTTCAAATGCAATGTTTGATCAAATGAAATGTTGTGAAATGTGTTAGATAGGGGGCGGTGATTTGTTTTTTGACGATTAAAATGAAGAACCATTACTCGAATATTATATTTCATTTTGACTGTGAATTAACATTAACGGAGGTGTGACATGTTAACTATCTCCCCTGTGGATTTCCAGACGTTGGTGTGTACTGATTTGTATTTTGTCTCGTGAACCTCTTGCAATTAAAACTTTGGCATTTATTATTTTAATATTGTACAAAGGTATATGATTTACCAGATGGTTTTTGCTAAATTAATTAAGCTCGTCTACCTAAGGAAAATAACGCAAAATGCGTCACAGATGACGATATACATATAATAGCATAACTTTTGTATATATATTTATATATATATATATATATATATATATATATATATATATATATATATATATATATATATATATATATATATATATATATATATATATATATATGAAATCAAGCAAAGACTTAAAGAAGCATTAGCTGAGTTATAATTTTTTTGGAAAGAGTAATAATCATGAAACGATTGTATACAATAAAAATACGAATTGCCGTCGAAAACAGTGCAGATGCGGAAATTGAAACAAAACATGGCGTCTGATCACTTTTCGATCATCTTCGTAGATGTCTACGAGATTTGCTGGTTGAGTGAAGTTTCAAGGAAAACTCGCATCCAAGAAGAATTGTACTATGACAAAGACCTGGACCGACTGAGTGACAAACCTCACTCAAGACTTGATAGAAAAATACTTTTATTCTATCATATAAGACTTCTTATGCCAAGATATTATCGCATGTTTAAATACAATGACATCATACTATCGCATGTTAAAATACAATGGCGTCATACTATCGCATGTTTAAATACAATGACGTCATACTATCGCATGTTTAAATACAATGACGTCATATCATTGCTGGCATTCCATGACAAAAATGTAAAGGATGTGTATGCAGCAGTTATATACAAATTAAAATGTCCTTGCATCATATTTAGTTATTTCATACTAAAGTGATATTTTGCTGTAATTGTTCTATTTCTTAAATTTCTTAAAATCTAAGTTTGTCATGTTTTAGAATGGGTACTCTTAGGTAAAAAATTTTATTACCTTTTCTATTTTCGACATGAAAATAAAGAGGAATCCTGGTTACATTCCTGATAGTGTTAAGAGCACGTGTAGGACCATGCCGTAATCCTTTAGACCCTTCAGGCTGAGCAATACAATTAGATACTGAGAGGTGATAGGGTGTACTGACTATCAACACCTCGATGTCATTAGAGTAGAGAAGCAATAAGCTATTTTACTTTTTGTTCTGAATCTGGATAGTGTATAGTCTCTGATATTACGTAAGGTCCTTTCGTTATTTCTGCGAAATGAGAAAAGATACTTCAAAAACGAACTAGGGGCTATATTATATCAAATCTTTCAAAATGATTTTAACGTTACATGGTTCATTCCTCTGCCAAGGAATAGAATATGGTTTAATTATGAATTTAAGATCTCTTGCCGTTTCCGGTTTGACCGAGACTTGGAATTATAAATATTCATGGGTACGTCTTTGTTATACTTTTTATAGTGCAGTCGTCCCATACTTCAAATGCATATTGCATTGTGAGAAATATAAAAGTACTGTACATGAAATGGTACGACCACCATTAGACATAAAAGTCTGACTGAAATCTTTATGATTAGTAACATTGTGATAGATTGTCCAGAAATAGTTTAAAATGTCCATATAAATAAAATAGAATCACAATGAAGACTCCGCGGAGATTCGCAAAGTTAACAGAGGCTTTGTGAATACGGCGTAAGATTTCCCTAAACTTTCCGTAATTGCGTAATTCCAGCATGCTTTGTGAATAAGGTCCCAGGGATATTGATATATCCATATGTTTTGCTCTACATGGGCTGTCTTCATCATGTGTTACATTGGATTATTCATATATTATTATTTTTTTATTTATTTATTAAGATGTTATGGCATAATCAATGATATCGTGGAGTGGCAGGATATTTGAAAATCGGAAATTTTGCATTTAATATAAGAAATGTACTGATATATCCAATAAACGGGTATTTACAACAACAGTATATAGAACAGAAATATGCACAATTCTTCTTACTAATTTTTTTTTTCAGTCAAACACAAATGCATTTTGCTTCAATCATTTATGGGGGCCTCAGTGGCCGAGTGGTTAGAGCATTGCGCTTTTAATCACAAGGCCTCTCACCTCTGGTTCGACTCCTGCTAGGATCGTTTCGAATTATGTAGGAAGGTTTGTCAGTTTACTTGCGGAAGGTCGGTGGTCTTTACCCGAGTAACCGGGGTTTCTTCCCCATCAATAAAAACTGGACGCCATCATATGACTGAAAGATTGTTGAGTATGGCGTAAAACATAAAATCAAATCAAATCAAAATCAAATCAATCATTTATGACAGGGGATTTTATACCTGTCTAGATCAGGGACCAGATATATACTTTGGTATTTGAGATATTTTATATATAGGTATGACTGATGACAGGGCGTGATTCATCGGGACTACAGATCCAATTTCTATTTTCCTGGGGTCTGTGAATGCCAAAGTTTCACTTTGACTTTTTATGTAGGTCCTGGGTACCAGTTAGATATATGTTTAATATTATACCAAAGGATTTCTCGTTTTTTATGTCATTTAAGGAATGTCTAGACACCAGATTTTGTTCTCACTCTTGGAATACAGACGAGAGACATATAGCTTTAATTGCCTATCATTTTAGATTCCCTAAGATGCACAGAATCACTATAACCACAGATACAATAAGGGGTCATCTAGGTATTCCACCAAGTTCTTATCCATTTTACGCATCAAACTGCTTACACATATTAAGCAAGGTCTTCACAGTTATTGAACACCTAACTGCCTACTCAACAAGTGGAGTCAATTAGATGTGTATCCTTAAGAATTCTACAGAGCAACTGAAACATCTATTTTCTCCAGATTTCACATATGTTACACGCATCGTGTTTTGATATCTCGACCCTTTACAGAATAATTCCACCAGAAACGTAATAACAGACTCACCTCTACTATACGAGACCCTTTGCATTCAAAAATGGGATATCAATGATATAAATCATCGCAGATATAAATACTTAGTGTTAGATAATGGAGAACCATATTTTGTGAAAGAAAAAACATTAAAATGCTGGATATTTGGTGGACAACACATTTGTACTTTTTGCGGGAAAAGTTTTAACAGCAGACAGTCAGCATTCCAATGGGTACCAATTGTGTCCCTGTCCTTACTGACGACATCATTTTGTATTCGTATGAAGCGGAATTTATAGACTCTGCTCTCCATAGAAAAGAAATAGAACCTCAGTTCAGTTTTACTCATAGATACATCGACAATCCTGACTTTCAAAATTACCTCGGAGTTGTTGAACGCTTGGATTCGTCGTTTAAGAAGTTATATGGTCGATACGGGGATCTTGTTAAACGTTATGAAGTCTCCCTCTCAGAGATATTAGATAGTATTCAGGATCACGGCCACAGACAGTGACTCCGTTTCACCAATCATGCTTTTCACCGAATTTGACCTCATCACCAAACTTGACCTTTTTACTGAATTTGACCCTTTCATCGAACTAGAAAGGTTTCCATGGAACATTTGCGACGGATGTGGCATGTTAGCAGAAGACGCTGACTCCTTCCGACCACCTGGTCTGATCCCGTTTGGAATTCGTAATTGTTCTTCATGTTGAGACCATTTGCACATCTAATGTTATAATGGACTTTAGTTTTGATTATTGATTGGTACTTCTTCAATTTTACTCGTACCAAGTGCTATGTTGAATTGACAGTGGATGCTGAACTTTCTTACCGATCATGAAACGGACTCATTCCTTTGAATGTAGCTGCGGATACGCTGCGGGTGTCACCGGTCGACAGGAGATGCTCACTCCATGGCAACTGATCCCACCTGTGGATTTTCAGAGCTGCCTGCGCGTCATGATTTTTTATTTTTATATCACCACATGAACCTTCTTTTGATTCATACTTTGGTACTTGTGATTTGATATTGCATAATAAACATTACCAGATCCAGGTGATCCAAACCTGAACATTTCGCTTGCTAGGCGAACACCTATACACGCTGAAATATCACGATTAGTCGAGTCCTCAAGAGTTTCACTTACAAAAATTATTGATTAATTGTTTTACAACACCAATATGATACCGAGTTATGATAATTTTGAATTATATTCTGCATCACCTTTCATATCACGTTTTCTCTTTTTTTAAATTTAAACATCCATTTGATTGTTGAATAGAAAAAAATAGTTACTGATTTCAGTTTTATATAGCCCTGGTTTAGTTAAATGTAGTCATCAACAGTTCTTTACAATTGTTTACATTCAATATCAATCGATTGCGTGTATTGTACACCGTCTCCGAGTATTACTTCTAATTTCAGAGTCATGTTTATAAATATCGAAAAACTTGAACAAAATCGTCGTTCATATGTTCAAACTCACATGAATATGAGAAGTTACAACAAGTTTAACAATGAAAATATTATGACAATGACTACAAAACTTCAGGTAAACGGTCGTATAACAGATAAGCAAAATAGTCAAGGAAATTGTATTTTGAAATACGTGACTAGAACTGAAAACGAACTTACTCGTTTTAAATATTGTATCTTATTTATGTTTCTGGCACAATGTATAACGATATAAAGTACAGGACGACAACAACAATGTTTGGACATTTTAATTGGCTTATATTAGGAAGTCACAAGGTATCAGACGAGCTCTTTTTGCAACTGATCCTCTTAATTATGGGGAAAACAAGCAGTTTTAAAACGACAAATAAAAAATTATATTTTTTTCACTCAACAGAGACATTTTTCGAATATCATTAAACTTTGTTAAAGAACCCATGTAGCCATTGCATGGCTGTTTTTTTTATTTTCCGTTTGTTTATCTCGAGTTTAAACTAATTGTTTTAACAGTGTTCGAGAAGGATACACATCCTATTAACAAACACCACCATGGTATCTCATCAATACTGATGGTAAAAGACTGACTAAGCTGTTAAATCATTCGGAAGTATCCTTACGGAAACATAAAACATATTTAATAATAAGGCATTCTGCAAAGTGTGTCTTAAATTTCAATTTGAATCTTGTCTAGCGTGGGTTGATGGAGTCGTATGTGTAACTTTTCTGTGCTTAAATCGTACATAAATGCGGTTACAAACAAGACGGTGACAACAATGCTCTTAAACCATTAAGTGTACTTTTGCCATACAGAAAATCGATTCATCGTAGGAATTATTATGTTACAATAACTCCAAAGAGATTTTGTGTACTTTACTTCGCATATTTACTTACGATTCGTGGAAATTGACACCATCAAAATATTTAGATAACGTTAACGGAATCTATCGGTTTATATTTTTATCTGTTCATAGCCGAATGTCTTTGTACGACACCATCTCCACCTATAAACAAATTCTATGCGCAATAATAGTGTATTTTATGTTCAAAACACAAAACGATGTCAGATGCGTAATAAACTGGCCGTGAGATTTAGCGCCAAGACTCAAAGAGTACAACTGAACTTGATGGATTGCAGGTCTTACAAATCTTTCAATATCGATAAAATATTTATGGGTAAAAAACCTTTACACCATTCTGTATCTCTGATATGGAAGAAATATGTGAGCGTTCAAATGATTTAGCAGTAGGTCGGTATTAAAGTACATTCTATTACTTCCCCATTCCCATGCAGTTGAATATCTGGTTTATTTATTTATTTTTGTTTTGTTTTCACTTCATCAGTGCTTTAACTGATAAATTTGGGCAACGTTCTTTTTACAAATTTTATCAGTTTTATTCTAATACCTCAGGTTCTCTTTTGGTAACACAGGTTATTTCATACACCTAGTTCTCTTATTATACCCCAGGTTCTCTTTTGGTAACACGGGTTATTCCATACACCTAGATCTCTTATTATACCTCAGGTTCTCTTTTGGTAACACAGGTTATTTCATACACCTAGTTCTCTTATTATACCTCAGGTTCTCTTTTGGTAACACAGGTTATTCCATACACCTAGTTCTCTTATTATACCCCAGGTTCTCTTGTGGTAACACAGGTTATTTCATACACCTAGTTCCCTTATTATACCTCAGGTTCTCTTTTGGTAACACAGGTTATTTCATACACCTAGTTCCCTTATTATACCTCAGGTTCTCTTTTGGTAACACGGGTTATTCCATACACCTAGTCTCAGGTTCTCTTTTGGTAACACAGGTTATTTCATACACCTAGTTCTCTTATTATACTCCAGGTTCTCTTTTGGTAACACAGGTTATTTCATACACCTAGTTCTCTTATTATACTCCAGGTTCTCTTTTGGTAACACAGGTTATTTCATACACCTAGTTCCCTTATTATACCTCAGGTTCTCTTGTGGTAACACAGGTTATTTCATACACCTAGTTCTCTTATTATACCTCAGGTTCTCTTGTGGTAACACAGGTTATTCCATACACCTAGTTCTCTTATTATACCTCAGGTTCTCTTTTGGTAACACAGGTTATTTCATACACCTATTTCTCTTATTATACTCCAGGTTCTCTTTTGGTAACACGGGTTATTCCATACACCTAGTTCTCTTATTATACCTCAGGTTCTCTTTTGGTAACACAGGTTATTTCATACACCTAGTTCTCTTATTATACTCCAGGTTCTCTTGTGGTAACACAGGTTATTTCATACACCTAGTTCTCTTATTATACCCCAGGTTCTCTTGTGGTAACACGGGTTCCATACACCTAGTTCTCTTATTATACCTCAGGTTCTCTTTTGGTAACACAGGTTATTTCATACACCTAGTTCTCTTATTATACTCCAGGTTCTCTTTTGGTAACACAGGTTATTTCATACACCTAGTTCTCTTATTATACTCCAGGTTCTCTTGTGGTAACACAGGTTATTTCATACACCTAGTTCTCTTATTATACCCCAGGTTCTCTTGTGGTAACACGGGTTATTCCATACACCTAGTTCTCTTATTATACCTCAGGTTCTCTTTTGGTAACACAGGTTATTTCATACACCTAGTTCTCTTATTATACTCCAGGTTCTCTTTTGGTAACACAGGTTATTTCATACACCTAGTTCTCTTATTATACCCCAGGTTCTCTTTTGGTAACACAGGTTATTTCATACACCTAGTTCTCTTATTATACCTCAGGTTAGCTTTTAGTAACACAGGTTATTTCATACACCTATTTCTCTTATTATACCTCAGGTTCTCTTTCGGTAACACTGGTTATTCCATACACCTAGTTCTCTTATTATACCTCAGGTTAGCTTTTAGTAACACAGGTTATTTCATACACCTATTTCTCTTATTATACCTCAGGTTCTCTTGCGGTAACACTGGTTATTCCATACACCTAGTTCTCTTATTATACCTCAGGTTCTCTTTAAATACCACATGTTCTTTTGTAATGTCAAAGGTTGTTGTCTTGCTGATAAGTTATTGGCTCTATGCCAACATTTATTAAATTTTAAGGTAAGTATAATGACCTGGTAGCAATGTCAGTGTTTCTTTGATTTAACCATTCATTCCACAATAATTTTATTTGAATTTTTCACTAAGGGGTTGCACACTCATGCTTACTCATTCATGGCACTCGATCCCACCTCTGGAATATAAGATCTCCGTGTGTGTCCATTTTCATGATTTGTATATCATACCGTGAACATTCTATTGATTAATATATATGATTTTAGAAATCACCAATTCTCATTCTTTTCTAATACTATCTGTTCTCTTTAAACGCTGTTCTCCTATCACCGATTTTCGTATAATACTATCGGGTTTCTATACTACCGAATCTATTCTAAAACTACCTGTTTTCTTCTGATACCTTCCTTTCTCAAAACACCGGTTCATATCTGAAACAATCCATTATCTTCTAATACCACCGATTTCTTTCTAATTCCACTATTGTTCTTGTATTGCTTCCGAATATATTTCAAAACCACAGGTTTTCTTCATATATAATAGCTTTTTCCTCTCGAACTAGCGGATGTCTTCTATTATAATTTGTTACCTTCTCATATCCAGTTCACTTTTCATACTATCCACTATCTTCTGATATCAGTGGTACCCTTATCATACCACTGGTACCCTTATCATAACACTGGTACCCTTACAATGCCACTGATACTACTGGTACCCTTACCATACCACTGATACCACTGGTACCCTTATCATACCACTGGTACCCTTATCATACCACTGGTACTTTTATCATACCACTGATACCCTTATAATACCACTGGTACCCTTATCATACCACTGGCACCCTTATACCACTGGTACTCTTATCATACCACTGGTACCCTTATAATACCACTGGTTCCTTATCATACCACTGGTACCCTTATCATACCACTGGTACCCTTACAATGCCACTGATACCCTTATCATACCACTGGTACCCTTATCATACCACTGGTACCCTTACAATGCCACTGATACTACTGGTACCCTTACCATACCACTGATACCACTGGTGCCCTTATCATATCAATCATACCACTGGTACCCTTATCATACCACTGGTACCCTTATACTACTGGTACCCTTATCATACCACTGAAACTACATATATATATATATATATTTATATGTGTGCGCGCGCGCGTGTGAATGTGTGTGTGTTCTCTTCTTATACAACCGGTTCTCTTCTTATACTCTCTATTACCTTCTGCTTCCACTAGTTCTTGTACTAACTTTTCTGTTCGAATATCATCTGTATTTTTTCTTATATTACTGGTTCAATTCTCATACAGCCGGTTCTCCTCCCATACCAACGATCTCTTCTAATACCACTTGTTGATTTTTTTATACCACCGATTGTTTTTCACACAACTTGTTCTCTTCCCATACCACTGGTTCTCGTTTGATATCATTGGTGCACTTTTGCTCTTACCGATTCTCTTTTAGTATGTTTTGTGCTCTTCTGATACCACCGGTACTCTTCTTATACCATCAGTTCTGTCTAAGATTATATCTTTCATTGTTTTGTAATACTACAGGTTTTCTTATACCATTGTCATCGGCTGTTTTTTCATACAATTGATTCAGTTCTCCTACCACGCCCATTCTCCTCTCATACAATAGATAATCAACTCATACTAGCAATTCTACCGATTTTTCCCATACCTCGGGTTACCTTATCAAGCTTTCTCTTCTCTTATCACAAATTCTCTTCTAAAACCATCAGCTATTCACTCATACTGCCGGTTTTCTATTTATACTACCGGCCATTTTCTCAAACAACTGGTTCACTTCACATACAACTGGTTCACTCCACATACAACTGGTTCACTCCACATACAACTGGTTCACTTCACATACAACTGGTTCACTTCACATACAACTGGTTCACTCCACATACAACTGGTTCACTTCACATACCACCAGTGATTTTCTCATTCATCCAGTTATCTCTTAATACCACAAGTTCTAAAGTAATTAATCAATGCTGTAATCCTCCTGGAACATACGGTAGATTGATTTTATTCCTGGCTTTGTCAAAGGCGAATACCGGCTATAGTCACAGTGCAACTTTCGTTCTTTTTTTGCGCATATTAGAAACTTTCACGAATGACCTGATTTTCGGGGTCAATGTATTTCTATTTAAATTTAATTTTATTTGAACTAGACTTACTTCTTGGTCTTCTTCAAGTTGTCTTTCAATCAAAGCGCGAACATCGGCGAAAAGTGCATATTACAATAAAAGGTCAAACAGTACTGAATAGTGCACTATACAATAAAAAGGTCACACAGTACAGAATAGTGTACTATACAATAAAAAGGTCACACTGTACAGAATAGTGTACTATACAATAAAAAGGTCAAACAGTACCAAATAGTGCACTATACAATAAAAAGGTCACGCAATACTGAATAGTGCACTATACAATAAAAAGGTCACACAATACTGAAAAGTGCACTATACAATAAAAAGGTCAAACAGTACCAAATAGTGTACTATACAATAAAAAGGTCACACTGTACAGAATAGTGTACTATACAATAAAAAGGTCAAACAGTACCAAATAGTGCACTATACAATATCACAATACAGAATAGTGTACAATAAACAGTCAAACCAAATAGTGCACTATACAATAAAAAGGTCACGCAATACTGAACAGTGAATAAAAAGGTCACACTACTGAAAAGTGCACAACAATAAAAAGGTCAAACAGTACCAAATAGTGTACTATACAATAAAAAGGTCACACTGTACAGAATAGTGTACTATACAATAAAAAGGTCAAACAGTACCAAATAGTGTACTATACAATAAAAAGGTCAAACAGTACCAAATAGTGTACTATACAATAAAGGTCACACTGTACAGAATAGTGCACTATACAATAAAAAGGTCAAGTACCAAATAGTGCACTATACAATAAAAAGGTCACACTGTACAGAATAGTGTACTATACAATAAAAAGGTCACAAAGTACTGAATAGTGCAGATCAAAGCACTATACAATAAAAGGGTGACACAGGTCTGAATAGTGCACTATTAGATCAAAGCACTATACAATGAAAATCGCGTGCCGGAAATACTTGCTTCCAGGTGCCGTAGCTACTCTGTGCCGAAATTACCTGATACCACATATTGGCGTGCCTAGCTCCAAAACCGGTGTCATTTAAGTACTGTATTACTGTATGCTAGCACATAAAGATTTCGTCTGATTATCGTTGTGAGACCAACCGGTCTGTTCTCAAACCGGACGAGAGCCTTAAGTTCATCACTGTCTAACAATGCTACTGACTGCAAGTGCAAGGCCATAATTGCAAATTGCGTCCTGCTCTGACTCAGACCGACACGTATGACGGTATCCCAGGAAGGCTTGCCAAACACTCTGCTTTAGTCGGTACCGACATTTGTCCTTTCAATCAGCCAATTTAAAGTTAACACCACAATTTTTCACTTAGACTGTGCGTTCAACTCTCCAAGTAACCAAAGTGTACTACATTGTAGCAGGGTCCTTGAAACATTTGTCATCCCGCATTTTCAATTGCGTAAACAGTCCGCGAACAAAATAAACGTTAGACAACTTATATTATATGTCAGTTTTTGTTCCCATTTTACATGACCCTCTAAATTCATTTTGTTGCTTAAAATCAATTAAAGTTTACTTTTTTGTCACTCCTGTAGTTTTTTTCGGGGACTACTTTAATTGTAGGCCTAATCAGTGAATGGCAAATTGTAAATGAGCGGGCGATTTTAATTCCAATTGTTAAATGATAAAAAATAATTGAATGGCTTTAGAAATAAGTAAAGACAAGCATTGAACTGCTGTTGGCTGGCATCGTAGCGCGTTAGTGTTTCATGATGAATTTTATCTTTGTCCAGTTGACATTCATAATCCTATGAATGCCATCTAACTGCAGTTAAATGCTTAAATGAATGCACTATTTTCTTAGTCGCGGAAGAATCGATTTCACGCAAACCCTGAAGTGATTGTGTTACATTTCGCAAGCCGAAGACGCATACAGAACGTCACTTCACCGGATAATGTAGTTAATATAATATTTGCCTTTTTATGAATAGCATGCTTTGTACACAAATGCAGAAACGGGGGGGGGGGGGGGGGGGGGGGGGGGGGGGGGGGTAAAAATGTGACATAAATATTAGTTAAATTTAAATTACACCACATCATTTAAGAATCAGGCTTGGTTGACGTTTCAGTAGGTATTGCCCGATTCACATCAGATGGCGGGGCGGAGTAACCTTTCGATTATCATATGGATGATTCCAATTACTTTTTGGTTATTACAAGCTGCACGGTGAAAACGGTTTTATTCTTCACTAGTAACTCTCTTATGTATGGTGACAAGTAGGAACGATTACTCTAGTCAGCGTAATTTTAATATTATGCTTTATGTACCTAAAATTTAAACTCGTTCTGGTCAAGAAAGGGTACACAAGGCTCCACCCCGCCAGGTTATTCCGATTTTACTATAATTCCTCCACGACACGTGGTCACACTTCTGGACATAGCCTGGTCACACTTCTGGACATAGCCTGGTCACACTTCTGGACATAGCCATGTTTGTCCTGTGTTCATTGTATATCTAGGACATCTTTACCGTTAATACTTTGAGTGGTGTGTCTGGGTAACTTTGACCACGTGAGGATTCTCTTCTCCCTGGGTTGATTGTTCCTCGCTTCCTGGCTTTGGATGGGCATTTTATATATAGTATGGAAATCCTGTATATTTGAGATTTTATATTGGCGGTGTAACGTTGGCACTCAAAATTTACTCAAGCTGAAAATGGAACCGGGGTCGGTTTTCAAAGTTGAATATTGAACCTGAATGACATTGGAAATGAATGTAAAATGACAACTGCAGGGATCAGTTCTCAACGGATGTTCTATTGAAAATTAACCGTTGTGAATTGGCCGTTAAAACTAATTATTAAATCTATTTATTACATGTCTTTATTGAAGTCTTTGATGTAGAAATTAATGCGGAATGTTTATGATTTGAGTAAAGTGCATGTTTTGATTACATGTCATCTGTCCATTGTTTTGCTTTGGGAGTACAAGTGTGAAATAACGGTCGTTCTGCGGTCTCGCCTTTTATAGCGGAATTGCGAGCCAATTTCTGTTGATAACATTTAACAAAAATGAATAAATCGGGGCTGTTTCAAAAGCATTATAATTTTTTTCGAATTCAAATCTTGTTTACAAGTTACGATAATAGCTTTAAGCATTGCTGTTTCACCTGCTTGTACAATATTCAACGTGAAAAAAGATATTCTAATGTGGATATTTTTTACCCGGTTCAATATTCAATGTTGAGAATGGACCCTATTATGAGTATTGCTATTTGTCCCGATTTCATATTCAACGTTGAGAATGTACCCTGGTATAAGCATTGCTGTTTCATCTTGATCAATATTTAACTTGTAAGCTAGAGTCTGGTCTGGGTATTTTTTTTTTAATCATTTCTGGCTCGATTCGATAGGTTTAATTGTTTGGGTTGAGTTGCTCCATTTTCAACGGTGGTCAAGTTTGAACGATACGCTACGTTCTACTGTGTGTTAGTGGCTCTGGTCCGATCTATGATGAGATCTAAGGTCCGGGGTGGGGAAGTAGGTACAACTGAAAAATCACAACGGTTGATTGAATTTAGAACTGAAATAGTTGAGAACAGTCTTGTGCCAAATATAGTTGAGATGGGAGTTTTCCAGTCAAAAAATACGATATTCATTTGATATGAGAAAAGGGGCATTAGCAAACCTAAAAAAATATTTGATACTTATATAGAAATAAAAGTCCATTTACCAAAATCAACTAACCCAAAGGACGTCAAAAAATCCGTATCCGTATCAGACCGGTTTGCAAAAATCCATGGAAATGGGAGTTTTTTATCCGCTTCAGGCTCGCAGACGTCGGTTTACAAACAACCGTATGTCCAATACGACCGCTGAATATTGAGGTCGGTGAAATGCTTTTAAATATAGAGCAAACTTACGTTTAATTTTTTAATAGGCCTAGGCATGACGATACTAACGATAGCACATTTACTTCACTTCAGTTTAAAACCTAAAAAAATCATAGATAATTTTGTTGTTGTGGTGTTTGTATATGATAAATAGATTACTACTTATAGTAATAAGCTTTCGGTTCTGATATTGAGCACCATGCCTATACACAGAAAGCTTATATTCCTATACATTTTGTGAAAATTAAGTCAGGTTTAATGTAGTATACATATACAAATAGTAAGGTTGAATTAATCAAGTGCCAACCTGGTTTTATCAAGGAAATTTTACAAAATATATTTGAATTTAAAAATTGTTATGCCTGTATTTATCTCTTTTTGTATATCGATCTAAGTAGTAAAAATGAAAAACATTTTTTGAAAAAAATGCCCCTTGAATTGTTTATGCTTTATTTGTGTTAATTTGAGAATCGATATAGAGGAGCGCAGTGCTTAGTAAAAGGAGTGGTGCTAATCCTCTAAAAAGCAGGGCTAAAATGGTTAGTTTTAGTCTGTGGTGCGACGCTAGGTTTGTGTTCTGGTGTTTGTTTTTTTTGTATTAACCTAGGGACCTAGGGGAAAGGCTTTATTTACAACAGACAGAGGGCATGTACTCTTATCATTGGATCAATAGTGTATATTCGTAGTAAAATCAACGTATTAATTCAGACGATTTAAAGCTATAGAACAGGAAAGTCATTAATTCAAACATTGCAGCACATATGTTATTTATCTCAAACCTGAAATTGGCGAAATGTTGTGCTTTCCAATATTCTTAACAACTTATCACCATTGAACACATTTTTGTAGACTCTACCTGTATAAGTTTTTTTTAACACTTCCATAGCCACGGAAGAAATTATTAAATGAAGATAAAAGTATCCGATATCCCCCCCCCCCCTAAAATGAAAGTTTAATTAACCCCCTAAAAATAATAATACTAGAATATATAATATGCACATTACTTGATATTTTAATAAAATTATACTTTCCATACATATCATTTTGCCGTGGTTTTTTCTTACTTTTAATATACTTTGGTGTTAATACATTGATATTCTGTATGTCTCCATTTAGCAGTAGATCTATATTGTCATTTTTCTTCCAGATTTAATATAATTTTGCGCATGTCTACCTGAAGGCGAAAAAGCTCCAAAATAACGCGAAAAAGCACCAAATGTGAGTCGAAAAAGCGTCGTTTTAAATGTGCATTTTGGTGCTTATTCATGTTGTATAATAATACAAAAATCGCCCAAAATCTGTTAAAATTTCGCTTTTTCCCCTTTTCGTATATTCGCGTTTCAAAGTGCGTAATTCGAATTGGCAGAAATCAGCCACCATATATAATAAATTAAATTCTTCGGTAAAGTTCATATGGAAAACTATTTAATTTAATTCATAAAAGTTTTTTCATCTAAGACTTATTGTACGAAATATGTCTGATATATATATATATTAGTACATTCTTATCAAACGTTTTAACTGGGATTGGTATTGGATATATGAATGCGTACCGCCAATTAACGTTAGGAGTTCCGTAGCCAACTTGTGATGGATCTGGAGTCATTACAGGCCTTTGTAAGACATTGGAACAAAATAATATGTATCTCTCCATCTACCCACCCCTGCCTGTGGACACTAACCTTGATCCTAACAGTCCATCCACCCACCCCTGTCTGTTGACACTAACCTTGACCCTAACAGTCCATCCTCCACCCCTGTATGTTGACACTAACTTTAATCCTAACAGTCCATCCAACCACCCCTGTCTGTTGACACTAACCTTGACCCTAACAGTCCATCCTCCACCCCTGTCTGTTGACACTAAGCTTGATCCTAACAGTCCATCCAACCACCTGTCTGTTGACACTTACCTTGACCCTAACAGTCCATCCTCCACCCCTGTCTGTTTACACTAAGCTTGATCCTAACAGTCCATCCTCCCACCTCTGTCTGTTGACACTTACCTTGATCCTAACAGTCCATCCTCCACCCCTGTCTGTTGACACTAACCTTGATCTTAACAGTCCATCCTCCACCCCTGTCTGTTGACACTAACCTTGATCCTAACAGTTCATCCACCCATCTCTGTCTGTTTACACTAAGCTTGATCCTAACAGTCCATCCACCCATCTCTTTCTCTTGACACTAACCTTGATCCTTAACAGTCCATCCACCCACCCCTGTCTGTTGACACTTACCTTGATCCTAACAGTCCATCCTCCACCCCTGTCTGTTTACACTAAGCTTGATCCTAACAGTCCATCCTCCCACCTCTGTCTGTTGACACTTACCTTGATCCTAACAGTCCATCCTCCACCCCTGTCTGTTGACACTAACCTTGATCTTAACAGTCCATCCTCCACCCCTGTCTGTTGACACTAACCTTGATCCTAACAGTTCATCCACCCATCTCTGTCTGTTTACACCAAGCTTGATCCTAACAGTCCATCCACCCATCTCTTTCTCTTGACACTAACCTTGATCCTTAACAGTCCATCCACCCACCCCTGTCTGTTGACACTTACCTTGATCCTAACAGTCCATCCTCCACCTGTAATTAACAGGAATTGAGAATTAAATGTTTCGACAATTACATGATACGTTCTTTGTATGGTATTAGTGTGACAATATGGCGTCCATTGATAATCGCACCATCGTCAGCTTCCTGTGATAATTAAAATCAACATCAACAAAGAAACAAAATTAAAAAAAACCCACCTTAATAAGGAGTGTTCTGACAAATTATCACTTTATACTGACCGACGTGTGATTAGGTCATTCCAATTTATTTCTATGTTAAGCGTCCGCGTGAGCTTTGATTTAGGGCATCATATTTATAAAAACACACACACACACACACACACACACACACACACACACACACACACACAAAACACACACACACACACACACACACTTACAAACACACTTACAATTGATCATCCTGGAATGTATGTTCCTTACAGCACATGCAATGAAAGTGTTTTGCAGTTGGTTTGATGTAGACATAGTTTTCAGATAAAGCTTATATAGATCAACCATATGATATTTAAAGTACTATAGCACATTTAGGGTACTGTAAAGCCAATCCAAATTTTTTCTATGTCCCCCCTGAATTCGAAAACCTAACAACCTATTCGGAAAATACACACACCCTGATAAAAAACATAAAACTCTTTAAATACAATTGAGATCATTTAATAGAAATAAATGGCATCAGATAATAGAGTTAAGTTGAGTAAATGGTATCACTACCGTACCCTAAGTGTGCTATAATACTTTAAATATTATAATTACATATGCTTTATCTCAGGCTTCGTAAAACAAACTATCAGCTATCTAACGGATTTCAGACTGTCAGCAAAGTTGGAGAGCATATCACGGTTTATCTGATCAGAAATAATATCGGTGACCAGGCTAATGCGAACCTTGTATATCCAAAATAAAAAAAATCCAACAATACCGTTACTAATATTATAAACATAATACCAAAGTTACAATGCTCAAGATGATCGTTTCTGTCAATTAGACTTCATCAGTTGAGCTCCAATTTTACAAACAGTGTCATCAGTGCCAAATATTACTTCAGTATAAGATTATCAGCTGGTACCGAAATACCAGGTACTTAGGCTTATGTATTCCATCGGGACTCACACGACATAAGCGTAAGTTTAAAGTTTTATTTTCCAGTAACCTAATGTAAAGTTAATTATCTGATTATCCTTATACGAGCCGGCCTGGCTCAGTCGGTAGCGCGCTCGATTCTTGGTTGTGAGTTCGAGTCCAGCCGGCGGCAGGTTGGTTTCCTGTCCTTCGGATGAGACAGTAAAAACCGAGGTCCCGTGTCACAGTAAGTGTCGGCACGTTAAAGAACCCTCACTGCTCAATGGTCGTAAGTGCCGAACATATGCTAAAATTTGAAGTCCTTCACCGGCATTTGGTGACGTCTCCATATGAGTGAAAGATTCTTTAGTGGGACGTTAAACAACAATGAACAAAGAAACAAAAAAGATGATCGTTTTACCTAAACTCCTTATATATGGCGAATCGTCGGTAATCGGAGTGATGTACACAACCATGTTCATTGTTAGAGTTATTTACCTTTGTTGATTTTATGTATCGTGTCATTTATTTCTTTTCTTTTCACGACATATGGTGGGGATTATTAATTCTTCAAATTGGTTATTTTTTAGTTATTTATTTGTTTGATTTAAGGATGTACTCTTCTGAGCTTTAGCGGTAGTAACTAATACTGAATAAAGGGCAGTAACTCATCATTATTTCTTACGCATAGTTCCTTATTGAAGACCACGCCTTGCATTTCATATAGCTATACATCCAGCATATAATCCAAGCTATCAATTACAAACGGGTTTTGCAGTGCCTAGACATCAACCATCTTCTACATAACACCGTCACGTCTTCATGTGCATCATCTCCCTTAAAATATAATCCTATCGGGCATGTCATCGTCGGCGACAGTTCAAACCCCTAAAAAGTCTTAATTTAAGAGGAGGTCCAAAATGCCGTGAAGCCCGTTCCTGTAATTGGCGACAGAATTTCAATTTAGATATGAATTCTGCCGAAGATTATGCCAGACGATTGGCCAAACATGAAGACGTGGAACTGGGCACATTGTCTAAATGGTCAAAAGGTTAATGAAATCTTGTATTCGGAAACTTACAGGAATTATGAAAACACATTATTCCTGTGTACTTAGCGATCCAGAAGTGGTAACCGAGCTGGATAGATTACATGACCAATATGTACTGGTCCGAGCAGACAAAGTCTCAAATTATATAGTTTTTATTTGTAAGGCATATGACTATAATTGTTTATTAGAAGAACTGGGGTTCAATACGAATTCTGGTAATTCTACATACACACGTAGCCCACTTACAAAGGAAAAGATCCTTCAAAATCACGTGTCCGTATTACGTTCTTTTGATGTACCTACAACCGATACTGATTTTGATCTACCATATTTATATTAGATACCTAAACTTCACAAAACCCCATATAAGCAAGGGTACATAGGAGGATCCAGCAAATGCTCTACCAAACCTTTATCTTTACTGTACGAAGATACTAATAGCCGCTAAGGAGAAACTTCAAACAATACTGTATAATTGCTTATTCCAGAAGCGGTGTAAATCAGATGTGGATACTTAAAAATTGAACACAACTTTTAGAAAATTTGAAGGCACACAATTTCTCTCAGATTCACAGTATCAAAACATACGACTTCTACTCTTTACACAACAATTCCACATAAAAAAATTAAAAGAAACTTTTTAGCATCATAAGTTTTTTTTACTAAAAGTGGTACCCGGAATTTTAAATACCTAGTCATTGGTTGTCATTGTACTCATTTTGTCAAACACCACTCTGATTCTACACATAAAAACAATAAAGATTATATGCAAAAGATGTTGGAATGTCTATTAGACAATATATTTGTAATGTTCGGAGGCATGGTCTTTCAACAAACTGTCGGCATTCCTATGGGAAGCAACTGTGTTCCTTTATTGGCTGACTTGTTCCTTTCTTTATATGAAGCAGACTTTATTCAGAAACAAATGAATCAAAAGAAGAACAAGTTAGCGGTGTCCTTTAATTTAACATTTACATATACCGACGACGTTTTGTCAATTAAAAATGACAATTTTTATACATATGTCGATGCCATATATCCCAGCGAACTTGAAATTAAAGATACAACAGAATCAAGCACACAAACTTCATATTTAGACATTTTACCTACTATAGACACAGACGGGAAATTAGCAACTAAGCTAATGACTAACGCGACGATTTCGGCTTTCGCATCGTAAATTTACCACATTTAAGTAGAAATATCCCTCAGTCACCCGCATATGGAGTTTTTATTTCACAAATGATCCGATATGCCAGGACGTGTACAACATATGAAGATTTCATATACAGAGGTAAACTACTCACTGACAAATAATTGACACAGGGATATCGAAAACCGCGTTTAATATCAACGTTCCACAAATTTTACGGTTGGTATAATAGTCTTGTTTGCAACTACTCTGTTTCACTAGGTGTAATGTTGAGTTGCCTTTTCGGTGGTGCTTGTTGAAACGCCTGTATTAATTGTGACGAGGATACACTCCTCACGTATTTCATTGGACTTGACTGTGGACTCACGGCGGGTGTGACCGGGCTACATGGGATGCTTACTCCTCCATGGCACCTGAATTGTTTTTAAAATTCAAAGTATTTTTATTTAGTTGAAGGACATAATTCTCATTCGTGTCACTATTGCGAAGTCATAGGAATGACCTATAATAGCTTTTGTAGAATTCATATTTCATATCCCATGTCATATGACTCGAGATCAAGGGCCCAGGCGATTTGAAAAATGCCACATAATTCCTTAACTGTCAAACAGAATTTAATTTTAAATACTTAGAATGTGTATTTTAATTTTAATCAATATAACAAAACACATTAAGTTATTTAAAGACATGTATTATTTCTCCATTATCTATATTGCAGTACAAAGTTCCCACATTATACAGATTTCTGCAGTATGTAAAGAGGCTCAGTGGCATTGCTTTGTTCAACTAAATGAATCCATTTCACAAACAACATTAGATGTCACCAGAATTACAGTAATGGTGGTCAGTTGAATCAAAATAGGAAACCTGTAGACTCCAGCAACATCTCTTTTACTTTAGATATCATTTATTCTAGATACCTTGGAATATCAATCAGTATAAACAACAGGGATTGTTTGTTTGTTTGTTTGTTTATTGTTGTTTAACGTCCCACTCGAGAATATTTCACTCATATGGAGACGTCACCAAATGCCGGTGATGGGCTTCAAATTTTGGCCTATGCTCGGCACTTACGGCCATTGAGCAGTGAGGGTTCTTTAACGTGCCAACACCTACTGACACGGGACCTCCAGCTTTTACTGTCTCATCCGAAGGACAGGAAACCAACCTGTCGCCGGCGGGACTCGAACTCACGACCTCACGATCCAGAGTCGAGCGCGCTACCGACTGAGCCAGGCCGGCTCATAAAAAACAACAAGGAATGAAGCTTGTTCAAATGTCTTATAATTAAATGTCATGATCATGGAATGTCTTACTTGAAATTTCTTATAATTATGTCAAATGTCAAGGTTATCTTATATGCCTGAGAATATCAACTGATACTTCAAAAGACGTGAAATAAATAAAGTTTGGCAAATGTCACATGATAAAATGTAATGGACCGTGCTTCAGAAAGAGCTGAAATTTAATATAATTTTGTATAATAATTCATTATGAATATCATTTAGAACAAAACAACAAGTCGAATCGTAAAAGGTCAATCCCAGTGCTAAAAGGTCAATATTAGTTCTAAATGGTCATGTCTGTACAGCCTTTTGACAGTAATATTCAAGAAAAATTACCAAAAATCATTCTGGCGCGTCATATTTTCATGAAACTTTATAAAAACATTTATTCTCAGGACATGTTATTTTCAAGTTCACTCAGACCAAGGTCACGGTCATTTTGGACGTTTATGGGGTTCATAAAGCACCTTATTATGAGTAAGAGGATGTAATATAGACTCTTTTATAACTTTCGTAAATGCACACTAACCCCCCTTTTATGTTACAAATAAAAATCGTTATGTTCAGTTAAAATGTTAAAAATTAATTGTGGGAATATGATTTTATTGACCTTCATCAGATAAAATTAGCAATAGTTGTATACCAAAATAGCTATTTTTGGTATAAAAAAGCCATTCAGCATGGAACATACTATGCCTTGTTTTGTGTTGATAAAAATAAGGTGAATTTGAATTGTATTTCCTTTTATTTTTGTGTTGATACCGTTCTTTTCTTTAAAAATCCCATTTTTTAAATTTTCAATGTTTCGCTTCAACCTGGTTTCCATGGTAACACAACTTTCTTAAATGCACACTGACATTTACATTTCTGCCCTTTAATTTAATCATCCAAGGACTAAATATTTGAAAAAAAAATGTTACTTTAAAAGTTCAATTCTAGAAAATTTCTTTTAAGCCAAATCTTATTGAAAACGAAGTAGACAACAGTTCATAAACACATGCATTGAAATATCCAATTCAAAGCTAGTTAGTGTTAATTCATACCCTTCTATATTGTAACAACTTTCCCAGATGTGTACAACATACCATAGTCCAACATCAATATCAACTTAATTTGCAGTTACTTTTCTATGGAAACCCACTACTTTCTTCATCACAGAATACAGATATGTTTAGAACTGTCCAGACATCCATTATCAAAAGTAAACGTTTTACTAACATCGATTTATTTATGTTGGTAAAACTTGGTGTAACATTTGTAAGCTAATCGATGGACTCTGCAATATCCTATTTAGGTGCATACTGTTGATTATGATGTACCTTACTCACGTTTTTATTTCATTTCACAGATTAAAAGGTGCAATATCCTAATTTATACGTCCGAGACAAGGTCCGGTAATTTCTATCTGTACTTGGCGACAAACTTTCTATTCCCTCTATTTGTCAAATTTGTTTTACCAGTGTACCCAACATTTTTATTCAACATTTGAAGTGCCAGTTTATATTTATGCCAAATTTAGATAAATAAAAACAATTCGTTACGTATCTTTCCATGTTTGTTCACCATTAATCTCGAATTCACATCTCTTATATGATCAGCCAAAATTCTTATTTATAGGTGATAACGTCATAATGACAAACATTATTATGGAATCTGTATATCTATTATAATTAATCTAGAATTCTGTGGCATTATGTAATCTGTATATTTATTTCAATCAATCTCGAATTCTCTGTAAATGCTGGTGGCATTGCGGTATCCCTCTGCCGAAATGAAATGTACAGAAGATGATGTAGGCCTACAATGATCCTAATGTAGTATTTGACCAATTAAATATATTTGAGAGGATAAATTTATGCCGTAAGGGAATAGGTGTAATACCAAATGTCTCCTCTTGATATGTAAAATTGTATATTTTTTTGGACAGTACAATCCGATTCACCTAGCATTCGCCATCTTTAATATCAATGGTTTATGTATGTTGATATATATAGCCTACACACAAAAGTCAGCCCCATGGCCATACAAAGTCAATTTATCGATTCCCAAAAAGTGTCATATAAACTACATCGATGCAGTATTAGCCTATAAGTTAACTTTATATATCGCATTATATATATATATCGCATTATATATATATATTATATATATATATATATATATATATATATATATATATATATATATAAAAGCTTTGAAAATACATCATCAGCATAATCTGCTATATTAAACCTTTGAATTATTTTAGTAAGGCTAAAACGTGTGTTTGATTTTAAGATATATTTATCAATTCATACATTTATTTTTTATTTATTCATTTTATTCACCGGGTTCACCCTGAGCCGGCCTGGCTCAGTCGGTAGCGCGCTCGACTCTGGATCGTGAGGTCGTGAGTTCGAGTCCCGCCGGCGACAGGTTGGGACTCCTGTCTTTCGGATGAGACAGTACAAGCTGGAGTCCAGTTCACAGTAGGTGTCGGCACGTTAAAGAGCCCTCACTGCTCAATGGCCGTAAGTGCCGAGCATAGGCCAAAATATGAAGCCCTTCACCGGCATTTGGTGACGTCTCCATATGAGTGAAATATTCTTGAGTGGGACGTTAACAACAATAAGCAAACAAACAAACAAACCGGGTTCACCCTTTTATCACAAGCAACTCCGATTATTACCGTATTAGACTACGGTCAAGCACAAAAAGCAAACTTTAGTACTGTAAGCATTTTGTCCAGTATACTAAATAATGCTGTGACGTCAGAAATGACGTCACATCTCAGTGTATGAACAACTATGTCGCTTCAGAATGGTGTGAGCGTGTCTTAGATATATGCATAGGTAATATAGAGGCAAATATAGATGTTCTTTAAATTTTAACTATTTTGTTTATACTGGATTTAATTATTTTATATAGTAAGACTATGATTAATGACTGTTTAACGGATCCCCTTAGCTTCATTAAAGTTTGGAATTTAATGAAGCTTTATTGTAACTTTAATGAACCGAACCAGTCATTAACTATTGATACAACAGACTTTAATGATATATTAAATATTTCCAAATAAAAGGAGCTTTAATGATTTATTAAACTTTGATACAACTGAGTCCAGAAATTGTTGTAATTTAAAGCGTTTTATACTAATCAATTTCGTTTTCAGGTTTTGAGATTTTTATTTTTTTAATTGCACAATCTGAAGTAAAATGTAGATGTGCCAATGAATTATAGAAACTCCAAGTCCATTAGAATAATTGATTTGATATAAAATGATCTCAACATGAATATTTAAAACATCCGAGTGAATCCGACAGTTGACCCTCATGGATCAACTATAATGACAATTTCCACTTTTCCCGTTGGACAAGTAGTAGTTAAATCTACATGGACCTGTCCCGGATAAACCAGACAAACCTTAATGTTGAACCCTGGTGCTAAAATCGGTCATATCTCTTATGCGTACACGTTTTGGGAAATTTTATTTTGATCTTAATTTCATATCTGCCAAAACAGTTCTCAACGAGTCGGACACGGCATCAGGTTGAAATAACAGAAATAACGAATACTCCATAATTTTCATTTCCTATATCATTTCATTTTAAAGCTTGAAACATCGAAGTCTCTCTAGCGTTTACATTCTTGATGTTGGAGTTTTCTTTTCTTTATAATAATGGACATTTAAGTGTGTATTAATTAGTAGATGCATGATAGTTGTAAAAAAGACAAATGTCAATTCCTAGCGTCATTTCTAAAAATTAGAACATGGATTTGTTGTCACCGCGGTGTTAAGATCAATGATGGTGTCCTACACATTTAACTAACACTGAAAGTTTAAGTGGTGTCCACCAGATGAAATATATTGCTAATCTTGTAGCTATAGGCTTTCATACGGATGCTATTAGCACAGCAAAATCTATATGGGTTTTGTGTACTTCAGCACATACTCATTTCTCATGATCAATGCGCTGGTTACATTTGCACATATGTAGGTTGTAGTCCTATATTTGAACATTTGTAGGTTGTAGTCCTATATTTGCATATCTGTAGGTTGTAGTCCTATATTTGCACATTTGTAGGTTGTAGTCCTATATGTGCACAGTTGTAGGTTGTAGTCCTATAGTTGCACATTTGTAGGTTGTAGTGCTATATTTGAACATTTGTAGGTTGCAGTCCTATAGTTGCTAGGTAGTTCTTGTATTTGCACATTTGTAGGTTGTATTGTTCATTTGATAGGAGGTTGCACATTTGTAGGTTGTAGTCCTATATATGCACATTTTGTAGTCCTATAATTGTACATTTGTAGGTTGTAGTCCTATATTTGCACATTTGTAGGTTGTAGTCCTATACTTGTACATTCGTAGGTTGTAGTCCTATATTTGCACATTTGTAGGTTGTAGTCCTATATTTCCACATTTGCAGGATGTAGTCCTATATATTAGTCAGCAATCGAGTATTGACATAATGGTGATATTATTAGTCGCGTGCTTTTTTCAGTTTTGTCGAAAGGGATCGTGATCACTGGGATGCATTGATACTTTGGTTTTTTTTAGTTTTTGGAATTTTGAACATGAAATATCTAAAACTCTACAACTTGAAAACGTAGACCGATCTTTGATTCTTAATACCAAGAATCCAAAACCTTAAAAACCTCAAAACAATCTTTTATGTTTGATATTTTTAAGGTCTACGGTTAAAATTTCATTTGACTAACATTCCAAAAACGTTTTAGATTGTTATTCAGCCTATTGATCATCCTAATTCATTCATTCATGAAAAATCATGTTCAGGTCTTCCTTTTCATTACCGATGACATACATTTTGGTATCTGAGATGTTTTATATTTTTACCACCGAGTATGTATCACTGCTGGTGGACATTTTATCCCCAATGATACGTGTCGCTCGGTACATACATTTAATGAATAAAAGATTTATACTTTGGTATCTGAGATGTTTTATATTTCATTTCATCCAAATAGTTAATAATTGTCTAGATGACTGATTTTGTAACCAACCCCGACTATTGTTGTGATAGGGAAATCAACATCCACTGTAATGACGTTTAGAACAATATATTAATATCAACATGTTAAGAGATAAGAAAGTGTCAGTTTCTTTTATTGTTTAATATTCATCCATTAATGTATGACTCGGGTGTACCACGTGAGTAAATATGCTGTCTATACAATAGTTTTATCATTATAATAAAATACAAATGGAAGTAATATTATAAAAACCTCAGATACCAAAGCATAAATCAATAGAATGTCCAGGACATAGATACAAATCCGGTAAAAATAGACAAACACGGACCTCTGGAAACCAAGAGGTGGGATCAGGTGCTATGGAGGAGTAAGCATTTCCCTGTCGACCGGTCACACCCGCCGTGAGTCCACAGTCAAGTCCAATGAAACACGTGGAGGGGTGTATCCTCGTCACCAATTGGTACAGACGTTCAACAACCGCCAACGAAAAGGCAACTCAGCATTTCACTTAGTGAAACAGTAGTAGTCGCATACAAAGACTATTATACCGACCGTAAAACTTGCGGAACGTTGACATTAAACGCGGTTTTCGATATCCCTGTGTCAATAATTTGGCAGTGAGTAGTTTACCCTCTGTATATAAAATCTTCATATGTTGTGCACGCCCTTGGCATATCGGATCATTTGTGAAATATAAACTCCATATGCGGGTTGACTGAGGGATTATTACTACTTAAATGTGGAAAATTTACGATGGGGAAAGCCGAAATCGTCGCGTTTATTAGTATAGCTTCGTTGCTAATTTCCTGGGGTCTTCGTCTGTCTGTTTTATATTAAGTAAAATGTCTAAGTATGAAGCGTGTGTGCTTGATTCTGTTGTATCTTTAATTTCTAGTTCGCTGGGATATATCGCATTGACATATGTATGAAAATTGTCATTATTAATTGACAAAACATCGTCGATATATCTAAATGTCAAATTAAAGGACACCGCTAACTTTTTCTTCTTTTGATTCAGCTGTTTCTGAATGAAGTCTGCTTCATATGAATAAAGGAACAGGTCAGCCAATAAAGGAGCACAATTTGTTCCCATAGGAATGCAGACAGTTTGTTGAAAGACTAAGTAGCCAAACATTATAAATATATTGACTATTAGAAATTCAAGCATGTTTTTAATATCAACTTCAGTATATTTATGTGTAGATCAGAGTAGTGTTTGACGAAATAAGTATCCTGATAGCCATCACTAGATATTTAAATTTTCAGGGGTACCACGTTTAGTGAAAAAGCAGTTGTCTATGATGCTGAAAAGTCTTTCTTTTAATTTTTTATGTGGAATAGTAGTGTAAAGAGTAGAGAAGTCATAAGTTTTGATACTGTGAATTCGAGAAAAAATGTGTGCTTTCAAATTTTCTAAAAGCTGTTTAGAATTTTTAAGTATCCACATCTGATTTACACCGCTTCTGGGAATAAGCAACTGTACAGTATTGTTGAAGTTTCTCCTTAACGGCTGTCAATATCTTGGTAAGGAGTAAATTAAAGGTTTGGTAGAACATTTGCTGGATCCCTGCTATGTATCTTTGCTTATATGGGGTTTTATAAAGTTTAGGTATCCAATATATATATGGTAGCTCGAAAATCGGTGTATCCGTTGTAGGTATATAGCAAATGAGCGTAATACGGATACGTGATTTTGAAGGATCTTGTCCTTTGAAAGCGAGCTACGTGTGTATGTAGGATTACCAGAATTCGTATTAAACCCAAGTTCTTCTAATAAACAATTATAGTAATGTGCCTTACAAATAAAAACTATATTATTTGAGGCTTTGTCTGCTGGTACCAGTACATATTGGTCATGTAACCTATCCAGTTTAGTTACTACTGAACAAATTGTTAATGAGATTTATACCAATGATAGGAGATAAAAGTACTGACTACCTCTAATTAACGAATAAAACCAGGTCAGAAACGACCATTTAATAGCATGTCCTGGACACTCCCTGTATATGCTATAATTATGTGGGCAAATGTGCTATATAAGATCACAGCTTGTTAGTAGTTGAGCAATTGGTCACCGTGAAATTGATATAATTTACAGGAATTAATTATTTTCGTTGAACATGTTCTAAATTGATTCTTTCAGGGATGGTACTAAAACAACGTCACCAATTGTAATCGAATTAAACAAGAACTAGAGAAAAGTAACGATAACATATTGAAAATAAACGTATATACTTGACCGTATGTTAAAACGTTTTACCACGCCGAAAAATGTTACGTGATAGCTACTTTCAGTTTTCTCTTAATTTTTAAACTAACTGCATAATCACAATCCGTTCCGGAATAGTCAGCTTAAGGTCCAAATCACTCTTAACTTCCAGATCGCTTTTAACGTCCAAATCACTCTTAAGGTTCAAATCACTCTTAAGGTCCATATCACTCTTAAGGTCCAAATCACTCTTAAGGTCCAAATCAATCTTAAGGTCCAAATCACTCTTAAGGTCCAAATCAATCTTAAGTTCCAAATCACTCTTAAGTTCCAAATCACTCTTAAGGTCCAAATCACTCTTAAGTTCCAAATCACTCTTAAGTTCCAGATCACTCTTAAGTTCCAAATCACTCTTAAGGTCCAAATCACTCTTAAGGTCCAAATCACTCTTAAGTTCCAGATCGCTTTTAAGGTCCAAATCACTCTTAAGTTCCAGATCACTCTTAAGTTCCAAATCACTTTTAAGGTCCAAATCACTCTTAAGGTCCAAATCACTCTTAAGGTCCAAATCACTCTTAAGGTCCAAATCACTGTTAAGGTCCAAATCACTCTTAAGTTCCTGATCGCTCTTAAGGTCCTGATCACTCTTCAGATCCAAATCACTTTTAAGTTCCAGATCCAGATACACTAATACAATGGCAACATACTGAAAGAAGGCAATACACTTAAACAATTATAATACACTTCATCAATAAAAATACACTTAAACAAAGGAAATACGCTAAAACAATGGCAATACATTAAAACAATGGCAAAATAATAAAACAATGGCAATAAATTAACAAAAATGGCAATACATTAAAACAATGGGAATACACTAAAACAATGGCAATACATAATAACAATGGCTATACATTAAAACAATGGCAATACATTAAAACAATGGCAACATAATAAAACAATGGCAATATATTAAAACAATGGCAATACATTAAACAATGGCAATACATTAAAACAATGGCAAAATAATAAAGCAATGGCAATACATTAAAACAATGGCAATACACTAAAACAATGGCAATACATTAAAAAAATGGCGAAATAATAAAACAATGGCAATACATTAAAACAATGGCAAAATAATAAAACAATGGCAATACATTAAAAAATGGCAATACATTAAAACAATGGCAATACACTAAAACAATGGTAATACATCAAAACAATGGCAATACATTAAAACAATGGCAACATAATAAAACAATGGCAATATATTAAAACAATGGCAATGCATTAAAACAACGGCAATACATTAAAACAATGGCAATACACTAAAACAATGGCAATACACTAAAACAATGGCAAAATAATAAAACAATGGCAATACACTAAAACAATTGCAATATATTAAAACAATGACAATACACTAAAACAATCGCAATGCATTAAAACAATGGCAATACATTAAAACAATGGCAATACATTAAAACAATGGCAAAATAATAAAACAATGGCAATACATTAAAACAATGGCAATACACTAAAACAATGGCGATACATTAAACCAATGGCAATACATTAAAACAACGGCAATACATTTAAACAATGACAATACACTAAAACAATGGCAATACATTAAAACAATGGCAATACATTAAAACAATGGCAAAATAATAAAACAATGGCAATACATTACAACAATGGCAATACATTAAAACAATGACAATACATTAAAACAATGGCAATACATTAAAACAATGGCAATACATTAAAACCATGGCAAAATAATAAAACAATGGCAATACATTAAAACAATGGCAATACACTAAAACAATGGCAATACATTAAAACAATGGAAATACATTAAAACAATGGCAATGCATTAAAACCATGGCAAAATAATAAAACAATTTAGTCTTTCTTATGAGATAATCTAATTATGTTGACAGATTTCGGTTTTGTTTATTAATATGACAATTCGTGAAAACAAATTCATGATAAGCCGTTGCTATCACAATTATTAATGTGGACATTTATGTTGATTAGACTTATGATAATTTGTGTACAGATATCTGCATTTGCTGAGAAAAAAACCAATAAAATGACTGTATATAATGCAAAGAAAAAACAGTCAGTAATAAACATTTTGGTATCTGAGATTTATATAATCTGTTCCTATCTTGTTCGCTTTAATCAGATCGAATGGTTTGGTCCAAATATTTTTTTCTATCACTTGTACTTGTATGAACATTGATATATTATATTCAGAAATTTGTCTTCTCCGAATTCCGAAAAAAAAAAATTGCCAGCTAATATACAAATATCAAATACCAAAGTATAAATCTTGAATATGCATAGGTTACATATATACAAATCCTTGGAGTAATGGGCTAATACAGACCTCTGAAATTCAAAGGTCTATCGCGTGCAATGGAAGACCAAGCATCACTTGTTGGCCGGTCACATTCAACGTGAGTCCACTTTTAAATTCAAATGAAATAAATGAAGAATAAACCTTGCCACAATTGTAATCAGTACTTGTAATTGTAAACAAGGTCATATCGTTTTGTATTTTTTCCGTCATTCACTTAAGTCCTACCAATCCCTTACCATGTGTAATATTTCAATATAATGAATTTTTTAATGAATGTATCCGATTGATGACACATTTTATGTTACATTTCATCAGCTGATATATTCTGTGTTAATTAGCACAGGGTCCTGGTGACGTATGTATAAAATTAAGTGTCATGTGTACTGCTAGTTGTATTATTAGGCCTAATCCATTACTGTGACCAGGAAGCCAAAATTGCATGCTGTGTCTAATTTTCAGTTGGTCTCAATAATAATTTAAATATTCGCGTGCATAAAACACGTACAGGAATCTGTATTTTGTCAATGAATGTTCACCTGGGCATAACAATTTATTCAAATGCAGTTGTTTTTCAATTTCTCTCCGGAATGTAGAACATGATGGTTCCATTATAAACATTTATATTTCAAGTTATTAATATTTGGTAATTATGAAATATAAATGTCACTGGTACTGAAACATAGGTACATCAACATGATAAAAACGTACTCTGAGGCAAAAGGTGGTCTGTCTAACAAACTCTATTTCTCCGGATGTTCAGTGCATTGTAATGTAAGCTCAGCGTAAATGGATATTGGTCAAGATGTCATATCTATATGGAATAGGCTTTTTAAAAAAAAAAACAATACGTTATCACAATTCGTTAACACAGAGTACTTTGGTTCTTGTGACCTTTTTGCCCGTAACTTTAAATACCGTCTAACTTGTTTAGAGTAAAAATTCTGAGGGTGTTCACACATAACTTTGCTTTATTGAATTCAGTAATGTTTACACCAAATAAAATACTCTATCGGTTATAAGGTGGAGAGTAGTTTTGAATGGTGGAGCAGAAATCCGATTAAAATGTACATTGAAAAGGACAACTGGTTTCCCTCAACTGCAAATTGAAAAACTTCCCCATTTAGCTGACTACGGCCACATTGGGATGGGAACCAGGGACAGCAGTAATGTTACATGATATAGTGTCATATATGATAATTCAGCATAGTACACTGTCATGGATGATAATTTAGCATAGTACACTGTCATGGATGATAATTCAGCATAGTACACTGTCATGGATGATAATTCAGGATAGTACACTGTCATGGATGATACTTCAGCATAGTAAACTGTCATGGATGATAATTCAGGATAGTATACTATCATGCATGACAATTCAGCATAGTAAACTGTCATGGATGATAATTCAGCATAGTTACACGCTGTCATGGATAATAAATGTCATACTTGATGATTCAGCACAGTACTTGGATGATAATAATTCGGCATAGTACACTGTCATGGATGATACTCCAACATAGTACACTGTCATGGATGATAATTCAGCATAGTACACTGTCATTCATGATAATTCAGCATAGTACACTGTCATGCATGATAATTCAGCACAGTAAACTGTCATGGATGATAATTCGGCATAGTTACTGTTACGCATGAGGATTCGACCTAATACATTGTCATACTTGATGATTCAGCACAGTACTTTGACATACATGATAATTCGGCATTGTACACTGTCATACATAATAATTCAGCATAGTACACTGTCATTTATGATAATTCAGCATAGTACACTGTCATACATGATAATTCAGCACAGTACATTCTCACACACATGATAATTCGGCATAGTACACTGTCATTTATGATAATTCAGCATAGTACACGGTCATACATGGTCATTCAGCCTAGTACAGTCATTTAAGGCAATACATAAATATAATATTTCTGAGAGGCTGGTAGTGTGGAAATTGACGGGGAAATAAATTGTCAACCACGGCGACGCCGAGACAAATATTTATTATATTATACTAATCAACTGTATTGAAGCATATACTATCCATTGAATTGCTTAAGATGCAAACAAACCGCAACAGCAGAGTTATTTTTATACTTTATTCATGCAAAAATCTACATGTGCGTAAGTTCATCACGTTCGGAATACAAACTGCTGTCGATACCCAAACCGTTCCTAGCGTCGATTTTTAATCTTAAGCCTCAAGCGAGCATGTCTGTTTGGCTAACTTCACCAAATATATTTGACATTTCTGTCAAATTATTTAATTTCGGTTTCGTTGGTTCCAGTCTGCGTCGAAGAAATGTATGTTACACAACTAATATAGAGGTTACACCTAATAACTATAAAGGAAAAACGAACAAACCGTACGCATATCCATTTCTGCGCATGTGTTATTTTTATTGAATATCACCCTGTTGAATATCACCCTGGGATGACCGAGACAGTGGAAAATACTACAGCATAGTAGATTATCATACCTGATAATTCAGCATAGTACACTGCCATACATGATTATTCAGTATACTACACTGCCGTACATGATTATTCAGTATACAACATTGCCGTACATGATTATTCAGCATAGTACACTGCCGTACATGATTATTCAGTATACTACAATGCCGTACATGATTATTCAGTATACTACAATGCCGTACATGATTATTCAGTATACTACACTGCCGTACATTATAATTAAGTATACTACACTGCCGTACATGATAATTCAGTATACTACACTGCCATACATGATAATTCAGCATAGTACACTGCTGTACATGATAATGCAGTATACTACACTGCCGTACATGATAATTCAGCATAGTACACTGCTGTACATGATAATTCAGTATACTACACTGCCGCACATGATGATTCAGTATACTACACCGTCATACATGATAATTCAGTATACTACACTGCCGTACATGATAATTCAGTATACTACACTGCTGTACATGATAATTCAGCATAGTACACTGCTATACATGATAATTCAGTATACTACACTGCCGTACATGATAATTCAGTATACTACACTGCTGTACATAATAAATCAGCATAGTACACTGTCTTACATGATAATTAAGTATACTACACTGCTGTACATGATAATTAAGTATACTACACTGCCGTACATGATAATTCAGCATAGTACACGGTCATACATGATTATTCAGTATACTACACTGCCGTACATGATAATTCAGTATAGTACACTGCTATACATGATAATTCAGTATACTACACTGCTGTACATGATAATTCAGTATACTACACTGCCGTACATGATAATTCAGCATAGTACACCGTCTTACATGATAGCTACAAACAAAAACAGATCATATTAATAGTTTTTCATATATAAGTCTCTATATATGGGTACCCATAAAATATTTGTAATAGTATTTTATTGTCCTTAATCCGTTTATACAAGTTTAAGTCTACCAATGTTAATCAATAGATGTTGTCAAAAACAACGAGTCCACATTACAGCATAACAGAGGTAATAAAGAACTTGTCGACACAATAATATTAGCACTTTAGTAATGCGTTGATTGACATGCTACTTGTCGACACAATAAAATTAGCACTAAAATAATGCGTTGAGTGATAGGCTAGCTGTCGACACAATACAATTAGCACACTAGTAATGCGTTGAGTGACATTCTACTTGTTGACACAATAAAATAAGCGTTATAGTAATGCGTTGAGTGATAGGCTAGCTGTCGACACAATACAATTATCGCTAGAATAATACGTTGAGTGATAGGCTAGCTGTCGACACAATACAATTAGCACACTAGTAATGCGTTGAGTGACATTCTACTTGTTGACACAATAAAATAAGCGTTATAGTAATGCGTTGAGTGACATTCTACTATTGACATAATGATATCAGCACTTTAGTAATACGTTGAGTAACAGGCTACTTTGCGTCACAATGATATTAGCGTTTTAGTAATGTGTTGAGTGACATGATGCCTTTCAACACAATAATATTAGCGCTTTTGTAATGTATTTGGTGATAAACTACTTGTCGACACAGTGATAATAGCGCTAGTGATACTTGGGTTGATAGGCTATTTGTCTATACATTAATATTATTGATATATCAATGCGTGGGGTGATCGGCTATTTGTCGACACAAAATAATGTAGCTATAGAAATGCTTTGGAATCAGAGCAAGTCAAAATTGTTTACCTGTATATCTATGTTTTGGGAAAATAGGCAGTATGGACCAATTATTTTGGTTTCCGACTGCTACACCAATATATGCCACTTTTTGTTTCTGGACCTGTAGTAACTCAAATTTGCCGTTGTAATAAAATTGTTTTCGGCTTGTATAAGTCAGGTGACTGTAAAATACTGTAAGTCACTTAGACAGGGTCGGTTTCATACGTAAATGGAATTTATGAGAAATTATCGAATAACATGAGTGTAATTTGTTATTTTACATTATAGTTATCACATACTGTTTTGTATTTTAAGGGAATAGAGTAAGTCTTTACATAATATCTCGATATTTTCTGACTTATTTGAATAATTCATCTGAATTTTAACTTTTAATAAAAACAATGCAAATATTTGTTTCAAAATCTTTTCTTCACCCAAGTGCTAACAGTTCATTCCATAAATAGATATTGTTGAGAAAAATGGGCGTTTTTATCTATTCAGATACCGTCAATGTCAAGGGTTTTATTTATATAATCTACCTGTTAATACGCCAATAGATTTATGAATTGTTATCTGGAGAAATAACATGGTGATAAATATAGTAATCATCACAGACAATACACATCTGAGACAAAACTTTTACAATGGATAATATTTACATACCAACTGCAATTCCCTTCATTGCAAGTACATAGAGCGATAGATTGTATATTCTGTAAATGCAGTCGCGTGCCCCGAGTATTTACCGCTTTACTTTTCAGCGTAAGAATAGATGAACGAATCAATGAAGAACAGAATATCACATTTTTATTTCTTATATATTTAATCTTAAAACTCATACATTAGGCCTACCACAAAACAAATAAAAATCAGAGAAAGAAATCGGAAACAGGAAAATACATCTGTAGCACAATGTACAGCCTACAGGCCCATATCGCGATATATCTAGGTCATGTTATGAACAGAACCACAGACCACTGACTGGCACAAAAATGAAAGTTTGCTTCGTAGTTACAACGGAAAAAAAGAAGAGTAAGGCCTAGTGCAACTTTGTCAAGCATCTCTTGATAAATAAGTCGATTTGTTTGCCTTCACCGGATATTCCAATCAGAAACAATTCGTCAACCGCATCGTGTGAAATCAGGTCGCGTGAAATAGGCCTACTTACGTAGGTTACGTACCAATCAGTCATCATGGTTTCCAGCAAACAAATGTCAAATAAAATGGCTATATTCAGTTGTCATGCATGGATATTAGCTGTCTCACTTCTTGGAAGTCACACTCAAACTTTCTATAGTGTATCCCATTAATAATATATCAGAATTCAAACGGAAATTCGTTATAAATACATTATACAGCATACTAATGGCCATTTGCATTTTCAATTCTATTCTGACACATTAACCTTTCGGTTACCAAGCAGACGAATATTCTAAAATAGCTTAAAACAAATCTGACACTTATTCAAAATTTTCTATATCACTAGTTTCTTTCAAAATGATATAAAAATAAGAAAATAAACCTTAATTCCATTTAGTATTTCCGGACAGAAAAGGGGAACTACTTTTCGTCTCACACAGCTGTTTAGCTGTTACGTCACATGAAAAATATCTTAGCGCAAAGCCAATTACATAGAATTGAGTTTTATAACCAGCTGACTTCAGATTCACAGAAAATGGTAATATATATAAATATAAGGATTGTTTTTCGTTTTTGGAATGCAATAAATGCAATGGATTATGGTAAAACTTTCAATGTGCAGTACTTCTTGCGCTAGAAATTAAAGATACAACACAATCAAGCACACAAGCTTTATACTTACACATTTTACTTAATATAGACACAGACGGGAACTAAGCAATACGACAAACGTGACGATTTCGGCTTTCCCATCGTAAATTATCCACATTTAAATAGTAATATCTCTCAGTCACCCGCAAATGGAGTTTATATTTCACAAATGATCCGATATGCCAGGGCGTGTGCAACATATGAAGATTTCATATGCAGAGGTAAACTACTCACTGAAAAATTATTGACAGAGTGATATCGAAATCGAAATCTCGTTTAATGTCAATGTTTCGCAAATTTTACGGTCGGTATAATATTCTTGTTTGCGATTACTCTGTTTCTCTAAGTGAAAGGTTGAGTTGCCTTGAGTTGAGTTGGCGGTTGTTGAGACGTCTGTACCAATTGTGACGAGGATTCACTCCTCACGTATTTAATTGCTCTTGGTTTCCAGAGGCCCGTGTTTGTCAATTTTAACCGGATTTGTATCTATGTCATGGACATTCTATTGATTTATACTTTGGTATCTTGAGATTTTTTATATCCTTAAGAATTTACACACATAAACATCAAACTCGCTTGTACACACAGGCGTTCGCGAGCGCGCGCGCACACACGCACACACAGACACATTGTTTATGACGCCACTTGCAATTTAATGGGGATGATCATATAGATCATGTTTTATTTTTTTGATAAATTTTAAATAATTATATATGTAGGCTAAATGTATGTATTAAAACGTAAGCAATATATACAATATGTTTTGTACACTTATTTCTGCGTAAGTATTTGATACAGCTGGAACAATTTGGTCAACCCAATTGAACGGAGAATATAAATCGTTATACATTAGGTTCTGTGATTTCAATGAAATCTGTCTCTATTATCTTTTTATGTAACATTTTGATGCTCGTGTTGAATTTTCCATGTGTCGAGCCTTTTGACTCGTAATATTTAATTATTTTATGATATTCCTGGAAAACGTGACATGTATATATATATATATATATGTAAACTGTAGTTTAGTAATTTCATTTATGGATTCATATAAAAAATATTATGTTACATTATAATCCATTGTCATTCACTTCAAACATCAAATCACGAATTATGTCAATTATGACGCATTCAACGAAGCAGGTTATGCAGAGATGCCTGGGGAATGTTCCGCCATATGGGCAACAAAGAACGACACAAAGCGTCCAACGTCGCTTGACCCTTGATATCGTTCCATATCTTCCCAAACATATTCTATAGGCGATAAATTCGGTGACATCACAGGTCAGGGTAACACAATCACGTTTTGCTGCTGTAGACAGTCAATAAGAACGTGTGTGGTGTGCGGTCGTGAGTTGTCCTGCTACAGAATGACGTTATGCTGGTTGTGAATGAATGGAATGACGTGTTGACGTACAATCTCGTTAAATTGCCCTCCACTATCACCAAAGGGGTCCTGTCATGTGCTGTAATTCTATCCAGATTATAACACTCCCCCATCGAATTGGCGGTGCTGAATAACGCAGATATCAATGCAATGTTCTCCGTCACGAGAGTTAGCCTAAAAACCACCGTCACTGCTGTCGATGTTTCATCCGTATGCAGAACATCCGCCCAATCTCTGTGAAACGACGTTGCCTCCTACACCACGCTAACCTTGCAACACGTTGACGCCAGAGCAAGACAGGACGGATAGCAGGACGTCGAGGACGGATGTTGCCTCTGGCAGTCTGTTCTTTATAGTACAAGGACTTATCCATGGATGGCCAGGGATGCTTCTAGCGGTCAAAGAAGTTAATTAGAATCAATTACGCAAACAAGATGTCTGCATATACGTTTCTTGTCGACGTGACGTCACACATAGTGTCCTGATCTTGAGCGGTCCCGAACAGTGCCAGTTTGCAAATATCGTCTCCATTAAACATTTACAGTGTTAATATGAACTCCAAACTGCCTTGCCACATTGCTTTGAGACATCCCAGCTTCCAACATCCCAATAGCACGCAAACGATCATTTTCAATCATGCGAGGCATCTCTCAATCAAAATTTTATTCCAAAACCAATGTTTTTCTCTTTCAATACATTGAATACTGTCAATGAATGCAAGAAATTCTAATCGATTACTAACCACGTGTCGCTTAGGCTCCATAACTCCAGAAAAGCGTGCTATGCCTATTAAGGCGAATCGAACGATATTTAACATATTGAGTACTGACACACGCGCTTAGTATATTAAACTATGCCTTTTAGAATAAAATACATTTTTATGTTTTTATTTAACTTAAAGTATATACAGTTTCTTTTCCGTTAGTATATATATAACTTATTGACACAGGGATATCGAAAACCGCGTTTGATGTCAACGTTCCGCAAATTTTGACACAGTTTGCGAATTTACTCTGTTTCACGAAAAATTGCCCTTTTTCGTTGGTAGTTGTTTGATGTCAAACCGTGACAAGGATTCGTTTCATTTGCACTTGGACTGTGGACATCATAGGTGTGACCGGTCGACAGTGGGATGCTTACTTCCTCCATGGCACGCTGATATTGAAATAATAGTTTTCCATTTTTTTTTTTGCCGAATATATATATATATATATATATAGTATATATATATATATATATATAAAAAAATATATATATATATATTTATAGATATAGTGAACCCGATTTACAACGACATTCATTATAACGGAATATTCAGTTCCGAACAAGAATTGCTCTGGAACAAACGTACATGATAAAAAGTACTCATTACAACGGAAATTGTATCCGGACTCCGACATCAGATTCGGGTGTGGCAATATAAATAAACTCTTTATGTGTGAGCATAACATCGCGAGTACATCCCACCCGCTAATCCGGCTAATTGTTTTCAGTCTTGATTTTCTTCACGGTTGAGACTGAGGGTAAAGGATCAATTGTGTTACATCATTTGGATCTTGCACTGATAGGTGACTCAGGTGTCAACGCGGCGCTTGAATCATCCCTGACCTGTCGAGTAGGGGTATGTTTTAGAGAACTCAAGCGACCTACAAGCATGGCAAATTAAACACACAAACCAAAGATAAATAAATGATAAATAAATAAACCTGACATGTTTGCTAATGTTTGCCGAGTTTGGTTTACAAATACGTAAATACCGTGATAATCGTAGTCCCATTTAAATTTTTGCCGTAATCGGTGAGCTTTTTTATTGAAAAATTATGATTCTAACTCGGAATCAGGAGATATACTATATCGGGCATATCGGGGCATTTTGTATATCCGTGCAATTATCACCGATTTTACGATATCCGACCGAAAAAATAAAGCGTATATGTTTACAATATGAACATATAAATATATAGCAAATATGACTATATATGAAATAAAATAATGATATTTGAGTTTTTTATCATATCCATATAGCGTAAATGATACTCAAGGGAGCTAACTATGAAATGTCAAATTCGTTAGAGTGACAAATCGATATAACACATTCCTACGTGGGATCGGTCGTTGAAAAAAAGATACACTATATATAATATATATATAAATATATATATATATATATATATATAATCATATATAAATATATAATATATATATATATATATACAATATAAATATATTTATCCTACACAGTTTAAGAAATGTCTTTTTGATGAAACACATTTTGATGTCAGTCTATTGCGGAAAATTGAATTTACAAATTTATTTTTTAATGACGTGATGCTTGATGTCAATTGCTATACAAGTACTGTACAATAAACAGAAATAATCCTAGCTGTATCAAACCGTCCTTCATCAATATTTATGTTCCACTCTTTTCACATGTCATTTATATTCACTCACCGTATACACACACTTCACATAGTAAACACAGATCAAGTGTATCGCCTTGATATCTGTATGACTATTATTTGATTTATAACATTGTATAGCGATCAAAACTTCATATTGTGTTATCCGTAATCGGATGTGAATTATGAATGAAACGTTATGGTGGGTAATTGATCGCCGGAAAGGAATGCTTAATGATATTTAAAGTAGTCTCGCTCTAAAGGCGATATATAGAAAACAGTCAATATTATTGACAGCGATGCTTGAAGCTGAGTAAAAATACCTTGCTTTCTTTGAGGAATTTGATAGGATGGTATATTTATGAGATTTTTGTATTCAATTTCCAACATGCCCCATAAATAAGTATCAGAGTGCAAACTAGCCAATGTTCAGAGTGAAAGTTAGAGTAAATCTAGTAAAAGATACAAAACAGGTAAATAGGTGATATAAACGATAAAACAGGATAAAACAGGTAAATAGGTGATATAAACGATAAAACAGGTAAATAGGTGATATAAACGATAAAACAGGTAAATAGGTAATATACACGATAAAATAGTTGAATAATATAAAAAATCTAAGATACCAAAGCATAAATCAATAGAATGTCAAGGACATAAATACAAATCCGGTAAAAATGGACAAACACGGACCTCTGGAAACCGAGAGGTGGGATCAGGTGCCATCAGGTGTAAACATCCCTTGTTGACCGATCACAACAACCGTGAGGTCACTGTCAAGTCCAAAAGAAATTCGAACGGAATGAACTCTGGTACAGGCGTTTTAACAACCACTATCTAAAGGCAACTCAACATATCACTTAGCGAAACAGAATAATCATAAACAAGATAACTATACCGGAAAAACTGTGACATTAAATATCACATTTCTTCGAAATATACGATTTATTAATCTGGTTTCCTGTCTCTTTCACTCAGTTAGGTAACCTGACGCAGTTACCGAAATAAACACCTAATTTTAAATCAAAGCCTTTCATTTACCGTATATACATATTACTTATTAACCTGTTTAGTGCATCGTTTACATTCCTGTTCTATCTGGTTTTACTATTACATACATATTTACATTCATCTGTTCACTTGCACCTGTTTTTATTCTATATATTACATATTTATCTATTTGTATCGTAAACATTACTTATTTACCTGTTTTATATCGTACCTAGACTTATAAACCTGTTTTATATCGTACATATTTCTTATTAACCTCTTTTATATCGCAAATATCACTTATTTACCTGTTCAACTATGTTGTACATATCACTTATATACCTGTTTCATCGTACATATCACTTATTTACCTGTTTTATCGTACATATTACTTATTCACCTGTTTTATCGTACATATCACTTATTCACCTGTTTTATCGTACATATCACTTATTCACCTGTTTTATCGTACATATCACTTATTTACCTGTTTTATCGTACATATCACTTATTTACCTGTTTTATCGTACATATCACTTATTTACCTGTTTTATCGTACATATCACTTATTTACCTGTTTTATCGTACATATCACTTATTCAACTGTTTTATCGTACATATCACTAATTTACCTGTTCCACTATATCATGCATATCACTCATTTACCTTTTCCATCGTACATTTCACTAATTCACCTATTCAATCTACATATCACACATTTACGTGTAATTCATCTGTTACATACACTTATTCATCCTGTTACATCGTACATATTCACTTAGTTCAACTATATTATCGTACATATCACTTATTTATCTGTTTTCCTAATTCGTATCGTACATATCACTTATTTACCTGTTTTATCGTACATATCACTTATTTACTTTTTTATCGTGCCTTTCACTAATTTACCTGTTCCACTATATCATACATATCACTCATTTACCTGTTTCATCGTACATTTCACTAATTCACCTGTTCAACTATATCGTACATTTCATTAATTCACCTGTTCAACTATATTATACATATCACTTATTCATCTTTTCCACTATATCGTACATATCACCTATTTACCTGTTTCATCGCACATTTCACTAATTCACCTGTTCAACTATATCGTACATTTCACTAATTCACCTGTTCAACTATATCGTACATTTCACTAATTAACCTGTTCAACTATATCGTACATTTCACTAATTCACCAGTTCAACTATATTATACATATCACTTATTCATCTGTTCCACTATATCGTACATATCTCTTATTTACCTGTTTAATCGTACATATCACTTATTTACCTGTTTTATCGTACATATCACTTATTTACCTGTTTTATCGTACATATCACTTATTTACCTGTTTTATCGTACATATCACTTATTTACCTGTTTATATTTACCTGTTTTATCGTACATATCATTTCTTATTTACCTGTTTTATCGTACATATCACTAATTCACCTGTTCAACTATATCGTACATTTCACTAATTCACCTGTTCAACTATATTATACATATCACTTATTCATCTGTTCCACTATATCGTACTTATCTCTTATTTACCTGTTTAATCGTACATATCACTTATTTACCTGTTTTATCGTACATATCACTTATTTACCTGTTTTATCGTACATATCACTAATTTACCTGTTTTATCGTACATATCACTTATTTACCTGTTTATCGTACATATCACTTATTTACCTTTTTTATCGTACATATCATTTCTTTACCTGTTTCATCGTACATATCACTAATTCACCTGTTCAACTATATCGTACATTTCACCATTTCACCTGTTCAACTATATTATACATATCACTTATTAATCTTTTCCACTATATCGTACATATCACTTATTCACCTGTTTTATCGTACATATCACTTATTTACCTGTTTTATCGTACATATCACTTATTTACCTGTTATGTCGTACGTATGTCTTATTTACCTGTTATGTCGTACGTATGTCACTTATTTACCTGTTTTATCGTACATTTCACTTATTTACCTGTTTTATCGTACATTTCACTTATTTACCTGTTTTATCGTACGTATCACTTATTTACCTGTTTTATCGTACATTTCACTTATTTACCTGTTATGTCGTATGTATGTCTTATTTAACAGCAGACGAAGCCTCAAATAATATAGTTTTTATTTGTAAGGACACGCTACTACAATTATTTATTAGAAGAACTAGGTTAAATAGGAATGCTGGTAATCCTACATACACACCCACTTTCAAAGAAGGAGATCTTTAAGAATCATTTGTACGCATTATGTTCTTTTGGTTTACCTACAACCGATACTGAATTTGAGCTACCGTATTTATATTGGATACCTAGATTTCACAAAACCCCGTATAAGCAGAGGTACATAGAAAGATTCAGGAAATGTTCAACCAAACCTTTAACTTAACTCCGTACCAAGATACTGACAACGGTTAACATTCAGAAACTTTTAAGGCAAACAATCTATCACAAATTCACATTATCAAAACGTAGGAATTTTCTTCTCTTTACACAACAATTCCGCATGAAAAATTATAACTGACTTTTTAGTATCATCGACAACTGTTTCTTTTTTCTCCTAAAGGTGGTACCACAAAATTTAAATATCTAGTCATTGGTTATCAACGTGGTCTTTCAACATACTGTCGGCATTCATATGGGAACAAATTGTGCCCATTTACTGGCTGACCTGTTCCTTTATTCATGCAAAGCAGACTTCATTCAGAAACCGCTGAATTAAAAGGAGAAAAGGTTAGCAGTGTTCTTTAAATTGACATCTAGATATATCGACGACGTTTTGTCAATTTAAAATGACAATTTTCATACATATGTCAATGCGTTATATCCCATCGAACTAGAAATTGAAAATAAAACTGAATCAAGAACACACGATTCAAACTTAGACATTTTACTTACTATAGACACGCACGGCAAATTAACAAATAAGCTATATGACAAATGTATACGACTAGCTCGCAGACAAATAACTCACACAGGAATATTGAGAGCCGCGTTTGATGTCAACGTTCAGCAGAAAAACTGTATTACTTATCCTGTTAGATACAGACTAATATTTATGTTTAGATCAAGTCGCTGATAAATCTCGAAGCATCTCGGCCAATGTCGGAGAGTAGATTGACATCGTAAAAACCTTTAAATGGGTTATTTGTTTTGTTGAATACCGTTAAACACATTATTTTGACAGAAATCAGATTTGTGAATTGGCAATGCTATAACTAAAGGTTGTGGCTACTAAGTCTTGTCAGGTGTAAGAAGTGTCGTGTAACTGAGGTTGCATGTTGCAGTTGACTGGATCAAAGAAGCGACAGTAAGTACAAAACCATACCACAATGTAATAGAACAGTACAGAATACGCATGCGCCAGGTAGAAGTGGGATATGTACTCGTAGGTTCGGGAGAACTCTCTCCCCAGATGACGTACCTTTGTACTTTAATATACAAGTATCTGATTACGGACATCTAAAGGTAAACAAGAAAATAACCTCACGTTCAAATGTCATCTTTTTGTTATCTAGTAGCACTTATATTTAAATGTTTACACGATATTTATAGGTATATGGCTCTGTTTGTTTTACACAGATATTATAAAGTTAGGACCACTTATACATCAATGGAACTTTAATACAATTATTACAAGCAATAACAAATTGATATAATTTTACCACATTCAGTATCCTTACAGTGTAAGTAACATTAATTGTGACGTCATTTGGATTATTAAACAAATTGGTTGAAACTGACCTCTTAATTTTAATTTGGCGGCATTCTAGGTATTCTGAGTAATTTATCCATGCCCATGACAATTTAGAAATATACAAATTTCAGATACCAAAGTATTAACCAATAGAATGTCCAGGACATAGATACAAATCCGATAAAAATGGACAAACACGGACCTCTGGAAACCAAGAGGTGGGATCAGGTGCCATGGAGGAGTAAGCATCCCCTGTCGACCGGTCACACCCGCCGTGAGTCCACAGTCAAGTCCAATGAAACAAGTGAGAAGTGTATCCTGCTATGTATCTTTGCTTATATGGGGTTTTATGAAGTTTAGGTATCCAGTATAAATGTGGTAGCTCGAAATCGGTATCCGTTGTAGGTATATCAAATGAGCGTAATACGGACACATGATTTTGAAGGATCTCGTCCTTTGAAAGTGAGCTACGTGTGTATGTAGGATTTCCAGAATTCGTATTAAACCCAAGTTCTTCTAATAAACAATTATAGTAATGTGCCTTACAAATAAAAACTATATTATTTGAGGCTTTGTCTGTTGGTACCAGTACATATTGGTCATGTAACCTATCCAGTTCAGTTACTACTTCAGGATCATTAAATACAGAGGGATAACGTGTTTTCATAGTCCCTTTATGTTTTCGAATACGAGATTTTATCAACCATCTTATGGCTTTCAGCCATTCAGACAAAGTGTCTGGTTCTACGTCTTCATGTTTGGCCCATCGTCTGACATAATCTTCGACAGAATCCATAACTAAACTAAAATTCTGACGCCAATTAAAGGAACGGGCTTCTCGGTATTTAGGGCCCCTTAAAATAAATTTTTTTAGGCTTTCATTTTCAACAATAGAAACGTCACCGGTAATGACATGCCCGATAGTATTGTATTTGAAAGGAGATGAAGCACATGAACATGTGACAGTGTTGTGTAGAATATGGTTGATGTCTAGGCACTGCAAAACCTGTTTATAATTGAATAGCTTGGATGCGATGCTAGGTGTATAGCTGTATGAAATGCAAGGCGTGGTCTTCAGTTTAAAATATGGTGGAATACAGGACTGAGCTTTTTTTGTGATTTAGAACATTGCCAGTTTAAAGCGTCTATGCCTTTATTTGTGAATTTAAGTTTAAGGAAAAGACGTTTCTGTTCAGAACAGTCATCGTTTGTGACGCGTGCAGGCTTAAACAGTCTGTGATAAGCAATGTCCATTATAATGGAGATCAGTATGTATTCTGGGGTTGAAGAATCCGTGTAGGGGTTCATATTTGCTTCTTGAAAAAGTTTATTGAGATTTGTAAAAGGAACAGAATAAAGTTTGCTGCGAATGTGGATGAAAGACCCAATTTTTTATTAACGTAAGGTAAAAAGAGATGAAAAGTGACATCATGTATGTAGGGTCGGTTGTATGAACGATGTCCGTGGACTTCGTTTACGTCTTACGTTAGAATTAAAAAGTTCCATCACATTAACACCATTACACAGTGGGCTTGGTAGATTGCCTACACTTTGGATATTATCGTTACATCCATAGGGATAAGCCAAGCTGTTTAATCCAAAATTCTTCACGTTGTCTACGGAAGGGGGTACTCAAGGTGGGATTGATGGTCCAGTAGAAACAATCGATTTTGTTCTAGGTATTCGCACTCAGATCAATCCTACGTGAATTTTACAAAGGTTATGGCTGCCGTTTGTTGACGTTTGAAACGGAAATGTAAGAAAGGGATCGTTTACTGTTCAAAATGAATGTAAAATAAAATCAACCGAAACTCAGGTTTTCGGAGCAATCCGACTATTATCATGTTATGTGTATTGTATATTACATAATATAATGCATTGGGAGTTATTCCCCTTCAAATCATCTTTTGGCAGGAGTAAAATAACATGAAACAATTTATTGACATCGCCCTCTCACAGAGATTCATCTTAGAAAAAGTATTTTCAAGGATTGAAAACAAGAAAAAAGTATGTAGAAAAAATATAGGATGTACATTTGTGTTTTCTATTAATATCAGCACATTTTTTACATCGGACCTGACAAATTATTTAACGTGTCTGGTGCAGAGTGCATGACACTTCAGTGTGCATGACACACCATTTAACCGTCGCTAGTGCAGTGTGCATGACACACCATTTAACCGTCGCTAGTGCAGTGTGCATGACACACCATTTAACCGTCGCTAGTGCAGTGTGCATGACACACCATTTAACCGTCGCTAGTGCAGTGTGCATGACACACCATTTAACCGTCGCTAGTGCAGTGTGCATGACACACCATCTAACCGTCGCTAGTACAGCGTGCATGACACACCATCTAACCGTCACTAGTGCAGTGTGCGTGACACACCATTTAACCGTCACTTGTGCAGTATACGTGGTACACCATTTAACCGTCATTTGTGCAGTATACGTGGTACACCATTTAACCGTCACTTGTACAGTATGCGTGGTACACCATTTAACCGTCACTGGTACAGTATGCGTGGTACACCATTTAACCGTCGGCTGGTACAGTATGCGTGGTACACCATTTAACCGTCACTTGTACAGTTTGCGTGTACACCATTTAACCGTCACTGGTACAGTATGCGCTAGTGCACCAGTTAACCGTCATGGACACGTGGGTAACCATTTAACCGTCACTTGTACAGTATGCGTGGAACACTATTTAACTGTCACTGGTACAGTATACGTGGTACACCATTTAACCGTCACTTGTACAGTATGCGTGGTACACTATTTAACTGTCACTGGTACAGTATGCGTGGAACACTATTTAACCGTCACTAGTACAGTATGCGTGTCACACAATTTAACCGTCACTGGTACAGTATGCGTGGTACACCATTTAACCGTCACTGGTACAGTATGCGTGGTACACTATTTAATAGTCACTGGTACATTACGCATTACACACTATTGAAGCGGCACTATACAGCATGTCTGGCATATTATATAACCGGCACTAGAACCGCACGAAATGTTAACAGACTATTATGTTGGTGGTAACACTGGAACTGCTAATTTAGTTGATGTCATAATTTAACTGTGACGTCATTTTGCGGGAAAGGTGTGGCCTTACTGATGCATGTTGTACTTTTTGCATGTTTCTGTAAACAAGGAGCTATAATATCTTTTAAAGTATTGTCTAAGTTCATATTATACCATTTTACACGTGACAATGTTTTACACAACATACCTTGGTGCCTTACACTTCATAATTTGATGACATTTCACATCACATTATTTGATGACGTTTACAACAGATAATTTGATGAAATTTCACATCACATTATTTGATGTCGTTTACAACACATAATTTGATGAAATTTCACATCACATTATTTGATGACGTTTACAACACATAATTTGATAACGTTACGGATGAATTAAACACTAATCGAACGAAATGCATTGGTAAAAATGACGTTAGTTTATTGTGCTTTTTTACGTTATTCGATTGTGACGTCATAATCACATAAATGTTTGACGGGTCATTTAAATATGTGAAGTCATTATGGAAAAGATTGCCAAGTGGTGCTTTGACGAGCATTTGGCGATTAGTCAATTACAGGGATGACACTTATGTACCGGAAAGAAATATGTGATCATCGAAATGACGTCCATATTTACTAAAATGATACTATAAAGGAAATAATTTAAATTAAGTTTATTTCACATGCCTGTTACAAATACCCTTAAAGTTCCAGGATCCCTTTAATGTTAGACAACAGATAGACAATTGACAATTACCATCCGCGAGGAATTACAAATAAGCAGATTTTAAAAAAAAAAAAACAATACAAATACAACAATGAATACCAGTAAATCATGCAAACATAAATCATGCAAACACTAAGGAGAAAACAAAATAAGAAAAAAAAAAGATTTTTCAACAATCTGTATTCATATATTAATCTATCTGTGAATTAATATACTTAATTGCGCTATGTTGGGATGTATAACTCCTACACACTTATTCATGTATATATACATAAATGGTACAGTAACATAATGTTCCAGATATTTCATGTGTTTATAAAATTGTAATAGTGTAAAAATTGGATTACCTTTCGATCTCTTGCAATAATAATGAAAAAATGAAGTTTGAAATAGTATGATTTATATTCTGGATATATAATTGTATCTGGCAAAGTAAACAAAAATTAAATTGGCCTCATTACACTTTTCAAAGGAATCCTAGATATGCCTTGGAACAGGATATTCAAAGAATATTTTTAATAAAATTGTGTGGTTAATATAATTTTCACATTTTATATTTCAATCGACAAAAAGAGACACAAGACAATAAATGACGAAATTCGAAATTATCAGGTCTTTCATTTCTCTTTAATTTCACACTTGTAAATTTTCAGTTTTGCAAGAGATAATTTTCGTTTTTTAACATTCAAGAAGCAAATCAACATTGGGTTACAAGGTATTATTTGTATTTGCATTTTGAAATCCTGAGATAAAACTAGAAGATATAAAAAGTCTTTGATACCAATGTATAAATCACTAGGATGTCCAGGATATAGGTACAAATCTGGTAAAAAAAATGGGTGAACACGGGCCCCTTGAAATCAAGACGTGGAATCTGAAATTGCATAATATAAATGCTTTCAATATTTATCAGTAGGAATGACGTTGCAGACAAACCAGCTGTTAACTTGGCAACCACAATACTTACGACTCTACAGAGAGTTGGAAGTTCTTCACCGGCATTTGGTGACGTCTCCATTTGAATGAAAGATTCTTGAGTAGGACGTTAAACAACATTACAACAACAACTACAAGCGTGACAGCTACGCACAAACGCTGTTTAATTCTTTATTTCATACGCTTGCTTTTGTGGATGAGTAATGTTTAAAGTCATGCATTGACGTTAAGCGAAGCCGATCGTGTTAACCCCTGAGTTGGTTACCGGATGATGCGACTTTTGATTGCAGTCTTTCCAATGCATGTGTCTCAATTATAGTTTGATATAACACCTATTGTATAAAACAACCTGAATGTTTCTGTTTATATTGCGATTTTCGCCATACTCAATAATGGTTTTAGTCATTTAGTGGTAGTCAGTTTTAAGATGGAAAAAAGAGGCTGGTTACGATGTACCCGGAAAGAGTGGCGTACTGAGAGTAAAAATACGATACTGGTAAATGTTCTATTATAATCAATTTATGTTTGAGCGGTACTTGAACCCGCACGTGCTACAGGTGATAATCTATATAGGAAAAGGCGCAATGATCTGACCTCTAGGTCATTGAAGTCCCAATATAGTACCTTAATATCAAATAATTGAGTTGGTCACGAATTTAACCCATTTCGTCCGCTTGTTAGCAGAAGGCTACTCTGTCACAATAGTATTATGATAGAACACAATACATGTTTCCAGTGATTTCAGATATTTAGGCATATTATGATGGTTTTTTTTTACTAACATGAAGACATAAAGTACCACGTTGATTGATATACAGGTGCTATCAGCCGGTATATATATAAAAATAGATATACGGAGTATATTTGTTCTATTTATAATCTTATTTCAGCTGTGGTATATCTGCTATTGAAGATAACATACTGCAAGCTGATACAGAGGACAACGACAGCTACTAAAGTTCATTTCTACCATCCAAACTGAAGTGCATTTGGCCTCATGAAACCTGCAATCAAATATTTGGAAAGCAGAACAGTGTACTTTATGTTTGCAGTTATGAATGTACAGAAAAGTTCATTCGGACATTCTAAAGTGCATAATGAAAAATGTTGGCAGGGATTTTTTTCAAAAATTGAATATTGATGCACTATAATAGTATGCATGCATTAACACAAATGTTGAATATTTGCGTAGTTACGTAGAAATGAAGGCTAAATCGATCGGGATAACCACATTCAAATAAAATGTCATATATATATATATATATATATATATATATATATATATATATATATATATATATATATATATATATATATATATTATATATATATATATATACTGCATACAGGTTATATTCAGCCCTATTAAATTTGCAAACAGTTTCATCCCGTTTTAAATTCTCCCAGATACGTTACAATTTCTATTTACAATATGATTTTATTTTATTGCAAAGTTTTGTCTAACAATTAATACAAGTACATGTCTAAAAAATGGTTATATATTTTTGTTTAAAATGAAATATATGGGATATCGGAAACCGCGTTTGATGTCATCGTTCCGCAAATTTTACGGTCGGTATAATAGTCTTGTTTGCGATTACTCTGTTTCACTGGGTGAAATATTGAGTTGCCTTTTCGTTGGCGGTTTGTTGAGACGTCTGTACCAATTGTGACGAGGATTCGTTCCTCACGTATTTTATTTGGACTTGACTGTGGACTCACGGCGGGTGTGACTGGTCGACAGGGGATGCTTACTCCTCTATGGCACCTGATCCCACCTCCTGATTTCCAGAGGTCCGTGTTTGTCCATTTTTGCCGGATTTGTATTTGTCCTGTATATCCTTAGGATTTATACTTTGGTATCTGAGATGTTTTATCTGTATATAATAAACGCTTGTATATACCCTTTTGAGTTCGCCCAGTGTTAAATTTTCGCATTGACGATGCCGTCGAATAATAAAACAGGGAATATATATATATATATATATATTAAAGTTGTCAAAAATATCTTGTATTCAGCTAACCGATTGTGTTTGCAATCAAATACTCGATTACTCGTTTATTAATTCAATACTGCATTGTGAATTCTGTTTTTTTCTGGGGTTTTTTTTCAGAAGGACATGGGCACCGTGTATCATTTATCATGTACAATTTCGACCACATTTCATAATTGGGCAAAAGTGAATCACTTTGTCACAGTGATACAATTGTCGCGGAAGCTGGAGGAAGGATAAAAGGCCAACAAAAATTGAATGCTACTGGATTCGGAAGTATGCTTTCCTAGTTCATCTCTCTCTCTTGTATGTTCCTTCTGAAATATCGTATTTACTAAATTTACTCAATTCCAAAAGGATCCATTAGACCTTGCATTATTTCCTATAATCCAATTAAAGGTTCCTTGATCGATACATACATGCTTTCATTTGTATGAGGCGGTACTTTCAGGATAGACACACATTAATTTAAATACTTTATTATCGCGGACAATTTTTTATCCAACAGACAATTCATTAAATCCCTCATGAACAAAAAGTGCCTCTTGATATAGCACGCCAGGCGACATGTTTAGATATTGTAATTGCTGATGTTTATACTATCAAATTCTTTCGTATAAAGTACAGGTTTATTACGTACTATTCAAAACCACATATACCAAAGTATAAACAGCCGGGACCTGGTTGCACATTACGGTGTTATATTTAACTTGAAGTTAACCAATATCAAAACCAATAGGCTAGATACAGGTTACATTTAACTTCAAGTTAACCAATATTAAAACCAATAGGCTAGATACAGGTTAAAAACTTGAAGTTAACCAATATTAAAACCAATAGGCTAGATACAGGTTACATTTAACTTCAAGTTAACCAATATTAAAACCAATAGGCTAGATACAGGTTAAAAACTTGAAGTTAACCAATATTAAAACCAATAGGCTAGATACAGGTTACATTTAACTTCAAGTTAACCAATATTAAAACCAATAGGCTAGATACAGGTTACATTTAACTTCAAGTTAACCAATATCAAAACCAATAGACTAGATACAGGTTACATTTAACTTCAAGTTAACCAATATCAAAACCAATAGGCTAGATACAGGTTACATTTAACTTCAAGTTAACCAATATTAAAACCAATAGGCTAGATACAGGTTACATTTAACTTCAAGTTAACCAATATTAAAACCAATAGGCTAGATACAGGTTACATTTAACTTCAAGTTAACCAATATTAAAACCAATAGGCTAGATACAGGTTACATTTAACTTCAAGTTAACCAATATTAAAACCAATAGGCTAGATACAGGTTACATTTAACTTCAAGTTAAGGCTCAAAAGGCTAGATATAGGTTAAATTTAACAACGTAATGTGCAACTGGGTCCAAGTGGTAAAAAAGAAAGCATACAAAGCATATTAAAATTCAATAAAAACAAATAAGGGAACATGTGTTATGCAGAAGCAAGCATCCCATATGGGGAAATAAAGGATAAACACACTGATAATCAAAGAACAACTTATGCAGACAATAAAACACAACTGTTTTAGGCAGTTAACGAGAGACCAGACGGGCATTGACGGTCACCTGAACAAATCATATTTAGCTGCCATAAGCACTGACATGACAATAACTGCCCTGTTGACTTTTTTATAGATCTATGCGTGCTGAACTTTCTGCTGAGATACATATCTGCTGACTCATTCGTTCTGTTTTTCACCATGGCTGCCATAATTGATCCTAGCTTCTTTTCATCCCAAAACTTTATGCGGCTTTACATGGTTATACTTTCTGTCTAGTTTGGTTCAAATTGAGCCAATGGTTTAGGTACCTGTGACACTGACCTTTGACCCCATGACCTTGTAATTTTGTCAAAATGATCCTTAGATAATTGCTAACAACTTTCTCAAATATCTTTTTATTCAAAATGTCGATCAGTTTTGACTTATTAAAAATTTGTTATACAATTGGACCCCGCATTACTGACGCGCACCCTAGTGGCTCGTTTATGGACAGATTTTATTTTCGTTTGCAAACGTTGTAGATATTGACATAAAGCTGAACTGGGATCATAAAAAGCTGTTGAACTTTTAATAAAAAAAATTGTGTTTAAAAAAATGTTTTGAAACATTCCCACTTCATCTCCCCACAGGCAGACATATCTGTAAGTGTTCCACCAGACATGACACTAGATATAAAACACCTTCCAAAAACAAAAACAAAACGATCTGCTTCTTACTGTCATTCGACCACTGAGCAATGTTTCAATTTCCGATTTTTCGGAATACTTCTATGTTTATCGGAAGAAGGCTCAATGGCTGAATTACAGTAAGAAGCAGATCGTTTTGTTTTTGTTTTGGTGCTTGATATTTAGTACAATAGAATAATTTTTGGATTTATTATGAATGAAATAATCATTCTCTGTTTGTTACTGTTTGTACGTAGCAGAAAACTCCAGTTTAGGCACAGATGATTGTTTTCGTTGTACGGATAAGACTAAGTCCCTGAGTCTCTGGGATTTCACTCGTTTCGCATTGAGAGTACAGATATACAATGACGACTGATATAACTAATCCGCCTTTGTGGGACTTGTTTTCCGATGAAAGAATTACAAACATGTCTGCTGTGTGGGAAGATGGAGTGGGAATGTTTCAAAACATTTTTTTTTCAACACAATTTTTTTTATTAAAAGTTTAAAAAAAAATTTATGATCCTAGTTCAGTTTTAACAATCATGCATACAAAATTAAAGTCATTGGTTCATGAGAAGATTTTTAAAGATGTACCAAGTTTTGGTCCTTTTAGACCCCTTTTGAAGCCCCTATAAGTCCAAGCCCCTTTTCATTTGAACATCTTATGCGGCTTCACATGGATATGCTATATGTCAAGTTTGGTGGAAATTGGACGAAAAAGTCTATAAGCTAACAACGCACGACGTAAGACGGACGACGACAGACAGAACACGATCGCAATGCTAAACAGCAGCTAAGCATCGCACAAACACAGACCTATTAGAGAATAGCTGACGTGTTACTTGTTCACGGTCAAGTACAAACCAAAGCAACCGGAAATAAATATGATGTTAGTACTGCTACTTATCAAAATATGTATGGATGGTATGTAAACTTTATCAGAACAAATAATTTAGCATTGTGGCACATTATATTGCACGTGTTAGCGTTAAATACAATAATCAAGATCAAATTGTTACACAGTAACTACACACTTCAACTTTAAACATCATAATCAAGATCAAATTGTTACACAGTAACTACCCACTTCAACTTTAAAAATCATAATCAAGATCAAATTGTTACACAGTAACTACCCACTTCAACTTTCAACATCATAATCAAGATCATCAAATTGTTACACAGTAACTACCCACTTCAACTTTAAACATCATAATCAAGATCAAATTGTTACACAGTAACTACCCACTTCAACTTTAAACATCATAATCAAGATCAAATTGTTACACAGTAACTACCCACTTCAACTTTAAACATTACAATCAAGATCAAATTGTTACACAGTAACTACCCACTTCAACTTTAAACATTACAATCAAGATCAAATTGTTACACAGTAACTACCCATTTCAACTTTAAACACCATAATCAAGATCAAATTGTTACACAGTAACTACCCACTTCAACTTTAAACATCATAATCAAGATCAAATTGCTACACAGTAACTACCCACTTCAACTTTAAACATCATAATCAAGATCAAATTGTTACACAGTAACTACCCACTTCAACTTTAAACACCATAATCAAGATCAAATTGTTACACAGTAACTACCCACTTCAACTTTAAACATCATAATCGAGTTCAAATTGTTACAGAGTACCTCCCTCGACTTTAAACATCACAAGTTAGTTCAAATTGTTACACAGTAACTACCCACTTCAACTTTAAACATCATAATCAAGATCAAATTGTTACACAGTAACTACCCACTTCAACTTTAAACACCATAATCAAGATCAAATTGTTAAACAGTAACTACCCACTTCAACTTTAAACATCATAATCAAGATCAAATTGTTACACAGTAACTACCCACTTCAACTTTAAACATTACAATCAAGATCAAATTGTTACACAGTAACTACACACTTCAACTTTAAACATCATAATCAAGATCAAATTGTTACACAGTAACTACCCACTTCAACTTTAAACACCATAATCAAGATCAAATTGTTACACAGTAACTACCCACTTCAACTTTAAACACCATAATCAAGATCAAATTGTCACACAGTAACTACCCACTTCAACTTTAAACACCATAATCAAGATCAAATTGTCACACAGTATCTACCCACTTCAACTTTAAACACCATAAGCAAGATCAAATTGTTACACAGTAACTACCCACTTCAACTTTAAACACCATAATCAAGATCAAATTGTTACACAGTAACTACCCACTTCAACTTTAAACATCATAATCAAGATCAAATTGTTACACAGTAACTATCCACTTCAACTTTAAACATCATAATCGAGTTCAAATTGTTACAGAGTACCTCCCTCGACTTTAAACATCACAAGTTAGTTCAAATTGTTACACAGTAACTACCCACTTCAACTTAAAACATCATAATCGAGTTCCAATTGTTACAGAGTACCTCCCTCGATTTTAAACATCACAATTTCAAATTGTTACAGAGTAGCTACCCATCTCGAATTAGGGTTATGAAGGTCAAATTGTAACGTTGTAACTTCCACTCCATCGACTTCAAACATCATAATCAAAGTCAAGTTGTAACGGAGTAACTTCCTTTCGACTTTAAACACCAGATCCTAGGTCAAATTGTAACGGAAAAAACCTCCCTCGACTTTAAACGTCATATTCAAGGTCAAATTGTGACGGAATTACTATCCCCTTCGCCTTTGAATACCAGAATTAAGGTCGAGTTATAAAGCAGTAACTACGTACTTTAATCACCATCACAAAGGTCAAATAATAATGCAATAACTACCATCCCCGACTTTAAATACCATAATGGAGGTCAGGTTGTAACGCAATAACTACCTCCCTCGACTTTAAACACCAGAATCTAGGTCAAATTGTAACGTTTTAACTACTACCCTCGATTGTAAACACCAACATCAAGGTCAAGTCGTAACATTATAACATCAATGTCAAATCGTAACGTTATAACTACTTCCCTTGACTTTAAATACCATAACCAAGGCCAAGTTGTAACGTGATAACTACGACCGTCGACACCAGAATTAAGGTCATAATTGTAACGAGGACATTTGTAGGACAGGCCACAACGAAGAAACACATAATATACGCTGTTTTCTTTGGATAATAATGAAATTTCCATCAGATCAACAAAACATTTCAGTTATTTTTATACTTTTGTACAATAAGTATTTCCAAATGTCTACTTACAACATATATTTTGGATATTTTCATCCCTAAATTATAAAAGATAATAAATATTGAACTTTAGTATTTACAGAATTAAGTGGCGCCAGGCACGGAATCAGCAGAACCACGCATATAAACGTATCGACCGTTTATACTTTAAACTAATCTACATTGAACTTGTATGTTGTATCTCACAATCTTTATTATAAAAACAGAAATAGATCGACATGCGGGAGATGCGCAGGACTCAAATTCTCTCAACGTTATATATAGTTAGCTATGATTATTTATTGTCGAATGGTACGTAGATGTAATTGTTGATTTGAGGTTCAACATTTAATTATCAATTTGCTGTCATGATTGATGCTTAGTTTTATTGTTGATTTGGGGTTTAAGAGATTTTAGAATGGTAACTCGAGAAAGTGCATTTCAATGAAGAGGCTTAAATCATGTTATATTTATCATTTGGGGATTTTTTAGACTACAGATAGCAGGCATTTGCAGTGCCATAAATCCGATGTTTGTGCAAATATAATTCTAGACTCTAAATTTGATGCAGGGCTTGGTAACTGTTACAGCGAAATGTTAAAGTTTCTCTAAGAAATCAAACGTAATGTTGATTTTAAATACATGCATTGACAAATCTATCTCAATTTTTGACTAAATATTTTTTTTATTTATTTATTTATTTTCCTATCTATCTATCTATCTATCTATCTTTCTATCTTTCTATCTATCTATCTATCGATATATGTATCTATCTCTCTATCACCTATATTTATTCATCTATTTATAGATTTATTTATTTATTCGTTTACCTTTTCATTTGTTGATTGTTTAATAAGGCTTTCTCACTTGTTTGGAACGTTTTGTAGTGTTATTTTCTTTTTGTAAATTCATTTTAATTTTCTTTGCGTTTTTAATTTTGCTTTTTGTATTATGTATCAATTATTCATTTATATTTCATTTAGTAATACATCTTGTTTTATTTGGGGGGATCGCTATATCAGCAAGATTTTGACGTCTAAATTTTGATCATCTCTAAAACTGTTATCAATATAACGTACACAACCTGGATTCTATATTCGGCTTCTGATTTTTTCAATTGACGATACCTGCATTGAGTCCTTGGGTGTTTTCGTTTGTCCATACCTGTATTGCATTCTCGTTGTGTGTGTGTGTGTGTGTGTGTGTGTGTGTGTGTGTGTGTGTGTGTGTGTGCGCGCACAAATTTGAAATACAAGTATCTAATCAAACATAAAATGCAACATAAAAGCCAAGGTTGTTGTGATACTTGAGATCAAACAAATTAATTTGGTGTTAATATGTTATGTTGTTGTTTTTGTTCTTGTTGATAAATGAAATGTTTACGTCTGTATCATATTACTGTAATTGTCTTTCAAGTTATCAAGTACAAGATTCACATACCTACAAACAGAAAAATAGATTGCTAGACATTTTATTAACTGGTATGACGCTTTTAAACTCAATATCAATACTCGTCTGCCAAATGTAATAGAATTCCTAAATATTGGGTGGCGCAGATCACACATGATAGCGTAAAGATAATGTTCAAATATAAACCACAAAATAGGAGAGTAATGGGTTCACTCTATAACAATATTTTAAGAAAACGATAATGTTTGTCTGTTATGATTTACCTTAAGTATAAAGGACTGTTGGTGCAAACAACGTACGGCTACACGAAAATTAGAAGCATGTGCGATGCACGTTTGTAAAAAATACAGAGATTGTTCTCTGGAGACCACCCATATATTTGATGGGGGACCCCTGATCTCAGCCACAGGCTAAAGTTACCAATTGAATTCCATCTTCGCTTGTCCATATCCGCCATTTTGAAGTTGCACTCAGAAAACAGCTGAATGTATTTACATAAACAGGACTGTAATACCGACATAGGTTGTTATTCGTTATTTTCCGTGTTTGACCAAAGTATCAGATGGTCGCTATGGCAACAATTTTAGAAAGGCTATTTCGACCTTAAAAATCTGTTCTACTGAAGGTTTGTGAAATAGGAAATTGTGAACAACTGATTATTAGTTTGGGTTATATCAAACTGTCCATCTACAACTTTATCTGCTAGCGGCAAAACGTTCCCTGTTTTCACAAAAACGTTTTGTATATAGAAATGCATGGAAGTTGTCCAGAGTACATGTATATCATTTCTACACTACATTGTCCTAACATCCCCATTCAAATGTAAAAGTCCATTTACCTTATGGAAGTTTAATCATCTTCCACGTGAGTCTTCACACCATACATTCCTTTGTTTTTCAGTTCTACCGTTCTTTCCCTACATATCATGCATTTGATAACTGTTTTATACGTACATATTGTTTTCATCATTACATTCATGCAGTATTCATATGGTACAGTTGTTATACATGTAAAAAGGAAACGGATTGATATGTATTAGAATCCTTTCACATGTAGTAAATACATATGTATTGACACAAATATAAATTTCTTTGATACAAACGTATAAATCCTCAGGATGTCCGGGATACATATATAAATCTTGTGAACACTGGGAAAACATGGACCTCTGGAAATCAAGAGATGAGATCAGGTGCCATGGAGAAGTAAGCCTCCCCTGTTGATCGGTCAAATCCAAATGAAATAAGTAAGGAACATATCCTGGTCACAATTGGTACAGCCGACTCTATAACCGCCATCGAACAGGTAAACCAAAATACCATTTACTGAAACAGTTTTAAAAAAGGATATTCTACCGACTGTAAATTTTGCGAAACGTTGACATTAAACGTGAATTTCGATAATCCTGTATCAATAACATGACAATGAGTAGTTTACCTCTATATATGAAATATTCATATGTAAGACACGCTCTGGCATATCGAATCATTTGCGAGATATGAATGAAATGCTGTGGGAATGAAATAAATATAAATGTTTAGGTGTTGAGTTTCTTTCGGATGCATTATAAAAGCTCATGAAAGCAATGGGTAAAGGTCGCATGTACTATCAAAAGTTTATAGTAGTTAAGAAACACAACATGCCCTGAAACTATTGATTACTAGTACAGTTCAAATTAAAGTCACTAAGACTCAAGGTCATGTACAGTATGAAGAACGGCAAATGTCAATTTCCGACAACAAAGACGGAACTTTTGTAAGAATTGAAAGAAGTTAAGAATCATACATAGCTTAATGCTTCAAGTTTTGAAGGTCATAGACAAACTGTCGAGAAGCCAACAACCTATAATGGTTGGCATCTTGTTTACAATGCTACAAAAGAAACTTCCATTTGTGCATTACCCTCTATTAGTGTTTGACCATACTAAATATTGCCAATATAAAGACTACTACGGAACTAATCTATTTCTAACACCACAGGAAAGTTCCGATCATGTCGGCCATGTTCGAAACGTTCAGAAACGAAAACTCTAGTTTGTCTTTATGGATTTAATGAAACTGAATGAAATTGTTTTGTAGACTGTAGACACGAATTATTTCTAAACATAGAAATGTTCACCTTTAGTGCATTTTATAAATAATAAGACCTGTGTACACCAGCATTTCTCCGATGACAGTGTAGGTGCATAATTTATCTTGTATTATGTAAGTCTACATTAAAGCATGATTTATACATTGGATTTCAGTGGCTGTGTGCGATACATTTTTCACAATCAACGACCGCTATTGTGGTTTTGCGGTTATATGAAATCGTTAATAAATTGAGTGGTAAAATAAAAAATGAATGCAGTTCACGGTATGAAGCCAATATGATATCTAACCTGTCAGTAATGCTATAGATATCTAGGTATTATAAGATATATAGACTAGTCATATTACAAAACGAAGATAAAATTATAAAAATAGGTATCTTATCTCATTTCTAATAGCAAACGTTTTTTTTTTCACTGAAAATGTTAATAAGTTTCACTTACGAGTGTTAACACTTCTAAAATTCCTGTTAGATATCACTATTAGATTAGTATAAAACATAACTAACATGACGTCAACTTTTACATATGGAAACAGAATGGTGCGAAACAAAAAACAATATATATATATATATAAACGCACGCACACACATACACACACACACACACACACACACACACACGCATATATATATATATATATATATATATATATATATATATATATATATATATATATATATATATATATACCAATATATATATATATATACGCATGAGTATTACTTTGCCCAACCAATAGTAAAGGTTTCTTCAGGAACAGACCAGCGAGTGTTAGTTTGTCCACACCAATAGTAACGGGTCCTTCAGGAACAGACCGACGAGTATTAGTTTGTCCATACCAATAGTAACGGGTTCTTCGGGACACTTTTTTGAGTATTACTTTGCCCACACCAATAGTAACGGGTTCTTCGGGAACAGACCGACGAGTATTACTTTGCCCAACCAATAGTCACGGGTCCTTCAGGAACAGACTGGCGAGTATTTGTTTGTCCACACCAATAGTAACGGGTCCTTCAGGAACAGACTGGCGAGTATTAGTTTGTCCACACCAATAGTAACGAGTTCTTCGGGACACTTCTTTTAGTATTACTTTGCCCACACCAATAGTAACGGTTTCTTCGGGAACAGACCGACGAGTATTACTTTGCCTACACCAATAGTAACGGGTTCTTCAGGAACAGACCGACGAGTGTTAGTTTGTCCACACCAATAGTAACGGGTCCTTCAGGAACAGACCGACGAGTATTACTTTGCCCGCACCAATAGTAACGGGTTCTTCAGGAACAGACCGACGAGTATTAGTTTGTCCACACCAATATTAACGGGTTCTTCGGGACACCTTTTTAGTATTACTTTGCCCACACCAATAGTAACGGGTTCTTCAGGAACAGACTGGCGAGTATTAGTTTGTCCACACCAATAGTAACGGGTTCTTCTGAAACAGACTTACGAGTATTACTTTGCCCACACCAATAGTAACGGGTTCTTCAGGAACAGACTGACGAGTATTAGTTTGTCCACACCAATAGTAACGGTTCTTCGGGACACTGTTTTGAGTATTACTTTGCCCACACCAATAGTAACGGGTTCTTCGGGAACAGACCGACGAGTATTACTTTGCCCACACCAATAGTAACGGGTTCTTCAGGAACAGACCGACGAGTATTAGTTTGCCCACACCAATCGTAATGGGTCCTTCAGGAACAGACCGACGAGTATTACTTTGCCCGCACCAATAGTAACGGGTTCTTCAGGAACAAACCGGCACATGCTCAGAGTCGGATTCTTTCCCATGAATCAACAGTACTAATTTGATAATACATTGCAAGAAAATATTTTACGGCTTCAACTTTCAAAAGTAAATTGTTTTCAGACGATGGCTACAATATCTGATAAATAAAATAAATTTTCAGAATCAAAAGTGTTCCGTTCCATTTAAACAACCTAGAGAGTAATTGTATGTCATTTAACAATGCTTTGCCCCCAGAGAAGCAAAATAACGGAACACATGAATTCTTGCGAACTTAAACATTTCTTGTATACAACTGAATACCTGTTATAGTCTACAGGTCTTTATCTTACAGCGTTGTAAATTATGTATAGACAGATAATTGAGATATCACACCATTCACCTGAAATACTTTGTATGTGCTTCATGGACGCCTCACTTTGCCCATATTTGTTATGTCCTTATGTAGTAATCAATGTTCATTAACCTTGATCTATCTGTTGATAGTGGCTGATTAGCTACAATAATTATTGTCCGATTTACATAGTTTAGTAAGGGCGGAGCAATGATTATTACAAGGAATTGCTCACAAGACTCCACCCTGTCAGGTTTAGAGATAGAACTATGGACATGCGGGGCGACGCAATGTCGCTTTTTAAATTACATTTTTCACTTGATTTTATTTATTTATTTATCTAATCATTTTTTTTACCAGGCCGAGGTGCCAAATTTAATGAAAATATTTTAAAAAACTGTAGATCATTGTTAAAGGTCAACAGTATGGTGTATATACTACGTATGGTGTATATTGATAGAGTGCGTGTAACTAGCAAGACTTCCAGCGCAAGATATATTCTCTCTTTAAAAATTCCGTCAACTACTTGGACCTCGACATTTTGACTATACAGGAAAAACTTCAATAAGTTATAGTCTTTATTTCTGCTAAATTCTACGCGCTTTAGACATTTTAAATGGTTCTTGATAGGGTGCTTACTGGAATGATTTAGAGTAAATGTTGTTCCCGGAAACTTGTAAGGTAACACTTGTGATTTCAGTTTAAGTACCTTCTATAATGTCAGTGACGTGACATGTAAGGTAACACTTGTGACATCAGTTTTAGTATCATCTATTAAATCGAGGGCGTGACTTCTAAGATTACACTTGTGATGTCAGTTTTAATACCACCTAACTTATAAAATCGGTAACGTAACTTGTAAGTTTATAGTACCAACTCTAATATCAATGACGTCACACTTGGTAACACTTGTGACGTCAATTTTAGTACCAACTCTAATATCAGTGACTTAGCTTGTAAGGTAACACTTGTGACGTCAATTTTAGTACCAACTCTAATATCAATGACTTAGCTTGTAAGGTAACACTTGTGAGGTCAATTTTAGTACCATCTATAATATCAGTGACGTGACATGTAAGGTTACCCTTGTGACGTCAGTTTTAGTATCATCTATTACATCGATGTCGTGACTTGTAAGATTACACTTGTGATGTCAGTTTTAGTACCACCTAATAATATCAATGACGTGACTTGTACGGTAACACATGTGACGTCAATCTTAGTACCAACTCTAATATCAGTGACTTAGCTTGTAAGGTAACAATTGTGACGTCAGTTTTAGTATCATTTATAAAGTCAGTGACGTGACTTGTAAGGTTACACTTGTAATGTCAGTTTTAGTACCACCTAATAATATCAATGACGTGACTTGTACGGTAACACATGTGACGTCAATCTTAGTACCAACTCTAATATCAGTGACTTAGCTTGTAAGGTAACACTTGTGACGTCAATCTTAGTACCAACTCTAATATCAGTGACTTAGCTTGTAAGGTAACACTTGTGACGTAAATCTTAGTACCAACTCTAATATCAGTGACTTAGCTTGTAAGGTAACACTTGTGACGTCAATCTTAGTACCAACTCTAATATCAGTGACTTAGCTTGTAAGGTAACAATTGTGACGTCAGTTTTAGTATCATCTATAATGTCAGTAACGTGACTTGTAAGGTAACACTTGTGACGTCAATCTTAGTACCAACTCTAATATAAGTGACTTAGCTTGTAAGATTACACTTGTGATGTCAGTTTTAGTATCATCTATAATGTCAGTGACGTGACTTGTAAGGTTACACGTGTGATGTCAGTTTTAGTATCATTTATAATGTCAGTGGCGTGACTTGTAAGGTTACACGTGTGATGTCAGTTTTAGTATCATCTATAATGTAAGTGGCGTGACTTGTAAGATTACACTTAGTACCATCTAATAATATCAATGACGTGACTTGTACGGTAACACATGTGACGTCAGTTTTAGTACCAATTCTAATATCAGTGACTTAGCTTGTAAAGTAACACTTGTGACGTCACTTTAAATATCATCTATAAGATAGTGACGTCACACTTGGTAACATTTGTGACGTCAGTTTTAGTACCAACTCTAATATCCGTGACTTAGATTGTAAAGTTACACTTGTGACGTCAGTTTTAGTATCATCTATAAGATTAGTGACGTCACACTTGGTAACACTTGTGATGTCAGTTTGATTATTATTTATAAGACGGTGACGTACAGTTTATAAGGTTGCCTGTTGAAGGAACAGAATGTTGACTTTTTTATTATCTAACATACAAAGTGTTGTATGATGTATACCTTTACATCCAGAATTTTAGAATGGTAGTTTTGTGGTGAAGGAAATAGATATGTATCCTGTGGTCCAGTCGTTTTTTCTCTCTATTTTCTTGGTCCCAGACACTGACTCTACCTAGTCTAATTTTCCCTTCTGTATAACATCTTCAAAGGAAGTTTCAACAAAATATTTCCCCCACATCATAGGGAGTAAGGGTGAATTTGTTCTACAGAAACTAGTTTTAGTTTCGAACCAGTTTAGTAAACGTTCCATTTGTTACATAAACTGGCTTTAAAATGGTTCTGAACTAAAACTGTTTTTTGTGTGAAAACATGATAAACACCTCACCGTTTTAATATTGTAAAAGTCTCTCTGTCATTATAAATACAGTTTTACTGCCCAAGTACATAAACTGTCCAGAAGAAACATACAAGGTATCCGATGCTACTACTGGTCCATGTTGTCTCCGCCATATTGTTGCTGCAAGACACTGACATAAAACTTACTACCCCCCACCCCTAGGCAGTTTGAATGGTTTGATAAACTAGTTTGGGTTTAGTATAAAACCAGGTTTAGTTCAAAACCAGTTTAGAATCGGTTTAGGTAACAAATGGAAAGTTTACTAAACTGTTTCAAAACTAAAACCAGTTCCTGTAGTACAAAATCGCCCTTTGGTTCGAAGATCGCCCGATTTTAAACATAAAGGTCCCTGCTTCGATCCCCGGTCGTGTCAGATTTTCCGAGGTGAGATTTCATCCCCTGTCCGCTAAGCTTTATGTCTAGATTTAAGGATGAATGGTCTAGGATGTGCAGTTTGATTAGCTTCGTCAGACTGTACAAGTTTAGTGGAACTTTAAAATACGGTGGAAATAGGAACCACTAAAACAAGGACATCCAGTATAAACAAACATTTATCATCTCTCCCTGCCTCCGGAGGACGAGTCATGTCGCTTGGTAAATCAAGCCAAAGAAATTAAAGGTACGCCTTTTATTGAAATTGGTTCTAGATTTTCTATACTGCCTGTGTATTCCGTTTTCTATCGACTTCTTGTATGTAGCTGTGGGTTAAACTGCACTCTTAGTACGGAATAGAATAAATCTAAAATCGGCTAAAATTTGCCAAGTATTTAACAGTGCATGCATTGAAAAAATATCATTCTTGTTTTCCCTTAAACCATATCTAGTTTGTCACTTTATCTACTGCAGTGGCATTTATATCTCACTTATCTGAATTTTATCAATTTAAAAGTTATAAATTTAGATTGAAGTGAATTTGATGCAGCGGTGTTTATTTAAGTTCATAATTAATGAGGTAGTACACGTACTGTAATTGTAATATTTCTATACGGACCACTGGCTATTTAGGAAGTTCTATGACGAGTTGACCAAATGATCGGTGAGTTTTACCTGTAACAATACATTAAATCGTTCAATTATATTTGACCTTGACCTGATTTGATTTAGTGACCGTCTGTCTGCCAAACCTGACTGCACTTAACTACAAGTGCGTTATAAAATTGACCTTAGGGACCTCGGTAGCCAGAATCAGGTCAGTGTGTAAATGGTTTAAGTTCAATAGTTTTGTAATAAGCAATAGTCAATGGGACAAAATTGGGGGGAAAAGGCTATAAATATATAATATATATATAATTTTGACATTATAATTTAATGTGTATTGTTCTCCAAAAAGGTATTTGCTTAGATACTCGTGATTACGTACACCCCTTCCTGGTAAACTATTAAACACAAACACACGCGCGCGCGGAGATACTGACCATAGGCGTCGGAGCCGGGGGAAGGGGGGGGCGGGGGGGGGGCTAAGCCCCCCCCCCCTCTTTTTTTGCAAAGATAGGCATAGGTGTTGAAAATTGGGGCTTAGCCCCCAAGACGTTTCTGGCGTGTGTGTGTTTTCAGTTGGTTTAGCCCCCCCCCACACACACACACACACGTGTGTGGCGTGTTTAAGTTGGTTTAGCCCCCCCCCACCCCCCCCCCCCCACTTTCAATTTGCTTCCGACGCCTATGCTGACAGTATATTTGTTCGATTCATTTTAATGCTCATAATTCGTTTCATGACTTTTTATTATATAGTGTCGTTGGTTTCGGTCTTTTATGCTTGTTTTTCTGTTCGTGTCTATTTCTGTTCTATGGTGGTAGTGTTTAAAGGTGGGAGAGAGATCGCGTTTACAATGTACCCGGGAAGTGACCATCAGCTTTTGGTAAGTAAACTGGAAAACTTGTTCATGATAAACAGCTTAGGTGACTTTATGGATTTAAAGGAGATGCTCTAACTACTGTTCTGTAAAAATTATACAAAGGGAATTTATATATATATATTTTTTTGTCAACATTAACAATCCTTCAGCCGCCTATCTGGTTGCTTGCTTCATAATCTAAAGTCGGAAGTGCAGTTAAAAACTCAATTTTAAATTAACTCCCCTATAATTATCTTCTTTGAAACCCTCCCAGACCTTCAGCTGCTCTTCAAACATCATATCAGTCAGCTTCAATGACAACCTAAAACTTAGATCCACCCTCGGTTTGTATTTCATCGACCAGACGAACTGCATTGTGTACACCGTATATCATTCGTGTTTGTGAGCCGTTTATCTAGCATAGCAATACGTCACACGATATCGATCCAAGACTCGTTCATTCATAGATTCTGAATTACTACGGTTTACTACAGCACGTAGTTTGCGCACGCGATATGAGGACTTAATACACATTTATACGTCTTTACTCGCCGTACAAGTACACATTACCCCCGCAGTCATTTAAACGTCATTACAAACCACGCCTCCTTTTATAATTTAATGGCAGGTTGCCGTCAACGAGTTAACCAATTGAATATAATATTGAAACAAACAGTTTCGATGAAATAATCAGCCCCATTATGAATATTCATTAGAATACCCGAGTTTACTGGATAAAAGTGCTTGCACGCGGAAACACATTCCACTGCATTTTTATATCTAGAAGACAACACTGATCGCAAACTCTCATTTTGGACGGCAGATATCCGTGACAAGGGTAAGTGTCAAATATACTTTAGATAATTCTATCTATATATTTGTATAGTGCAGCCAAGTCGTAACTTATCATTGAAGATTATTCCACAATTTTAGCTAGAAAAATAACAATATCAGAATTATATATTATCTATATAATTTTAATTCATAATCCTTATATTCTTATGTCGATGTAACTGTAGCTAGTGTAAAACAGAGAGAGAGAGAGAGAGAGAGAGAGAGAGAGAGAGAGAGAGAGAGAGAGAGAGAGAGAGAGAGAGCACGCACCTGTTTCGACTGCGTTTATGATTTAGTGTATTCAATTATCTTTCGATTACCCAGCAACATAACATATTTTTGTATAATCCATCGCCGTTTATTTGAAACAATTTTAAAAAGATAAAAACAATCAAAATATCTTGTTGGAGGAAATCATGGAATTTAATTTACAGAAAAACATATGAAATAATTGGATGCATGAGAAAATTCAACATTTAAATTGGTCTGAAAGATTGACGTACGAATTAACTAATTGGGCGATTATCTATATCATTAAACATTCTATTTCCTGAAGTTTTAATAATTTGTCTATTGGTCTGTGCTCTATAAGACATATATAACTGTGAATGTATTCATGACCATAGCTTTCTGACTGTGCATCCTAAAAGACGATAATTAGAAGGTAATAGTTGAGAAAATTTGAACACTCCGTGTTCTTACTTCTTTGTCTATATAATATAGCGAAACGTTGTATAAGCTTATCCCAAAATAACTAACATTCAAACGATGGCAAAGGAACGTCAATAGTTCTAGCAATTTACATAATTTCAAAATTTAAATGATAACATTTTTACGTCTGACATTATAGTGTATTTGATAACATTATGTATTATTTCGCTGTGTTCCGCATAACAAGTAAACTGTGTACTAATTATTAAGATAGGTCGTTTTAGGTTAAGTAAAGCTTTTATTATCGTATTTTTAACGTTTAATCTCGCATGTATTTCTTCCACTGTATGTTCCTTTCACACAGGGGGTTATAGTTTTATTACACAAGAAGAATGTTCAAGTTTATGTACTTGAATAAACACTTTTTTAGTTCTCAAACTTTTCTGAACTATTGGGTAAATACAAACTATTTGAACTTACAGCACTGTGACTATCCCTACACGGCGTGGAATAAAGCGGTAACAAACAAATGTGTTAAAGAAGCTAATACTATTTGAGGTTTTTGTGAATACTACATGAAGATACCCCAACGTGACCTGTATGTACCCTAATACAATAGTACTACATCCAGTATTATCCAACCCAGGGGCTCAGACATATGTAACACACTTATAACTGTCTTTAGCTTTTCCGCATTTTAAAAACTCTTAAAGGGACAATAGCTGTGTTTTCTATTAAAAACTGTTTCACCTTTTTACTACTAAGATTGATAAACAATATCAAAAAAGAGAGATTTAGACTCATGGATGAAAATTCTTAAATTCCTATAACTTTTGTAAAAATTGCTGGAGAAACCGAGGTTTGGCAATTTTTCCATTGCAATTGATGAACACAACCTTATTATTTGTATACGAATACCATACCGGACCTGACCTTATTGTCACAGAATTGACATGTATATAGGAATATAATATTCTTTATGCCAGTGTATAGCTCTTATTTTTGTTGAACATCAGTACAAGTAATAAAAGTAGAAAAAAATCAAAATATTGTATTTATAAATACAGCTAATGCCCCTTTAAAACATTGCATAATTGCACTGGGATTTTTTTTCAACTTCAAAAAATCTAACCGTTTCAGATTGGGAATAGAAAAAAAAAACCTGGTTTATACTTATCCCATGATTACGTGACTTGATATAATATGATTAACCTGGTTTATACTTATCCCATGATTACGTGACTTGATATAATATGATTAACCTGGTTTATACTTATCCCATGATTACGTGACTTGATATAATGTGATTAACCTGGTTTATACTTATCCCATGATTATGACCTTAATGATTAACCTGGTTTATACTTATCCCATGATTACGTGACTTGATATAATATGATTAACCTGGTTTATACTTATCCCATGATTACGTGACTTGATATAATATGATTATCATTAGTAACTGACACGCTCCTTTTTACACATTTTCTATCTGTCCCTACTCCGCCTCTATGTCGGATTTTTTTTACTGGGGCTTAATTGTGTTCGGTTTTCTTTCCCGGCGATTGAGCTCCATAACTCCGAGTATCTAACATTCCCCTGTAGAGGTGCTCGTTCCCGGTTGAGGGCTGAGGTTTTACGTACAATTCGGTAAACCCGAGCTGGTTTCCAGTAGAAGAACTTTCGTACTATTCGGTAATCACGAGCTGGTTCCCAGTTGAGGAGCTTCTTACTATTCGGTAATCACGAAATGGTTCCCGTTATAACTTCTTACTATTCAGTAATCACGAGCTGGTTCCCGGTAGAGGGTCCTCTTACTAGTTACTGGTCGCAGGAAGAGGAGCTTCTTGATATTCATTAATCACGAGCTGGTACCGGTAGAATAGTTTTTTAGTATTCGGTAATCATGAACTGGTTCCCGGTTGATGATTCTCCGTACTTTTCGGTAATCACAAATTGGTTCCCGGTAGAGGGACTTCATACTATTCTGTAATCACGAGCTGATTCATTGTACTTGCGGTACCTGGATATTAGAGTTTCTTTGTATCTATCATAGATATCTACATTTTGGAGGGAAGTCAGTGATCATGTGAATATAGGGTCGCATTAAATCACGGTATCTTCACGAATACCCATTTGGTCCCAGCCCTGCAGAGACATACTTGCCTGGTATTTATAGTTCCATATAGTTATTACTTATTGTTATTCGCCAGAAATAACGATCTTACAGTTATATAGTACCCGCTATAAGGGTTCTTTAATGTATCCCGAATATACAATATATGCTGTTTGTTATTTTTAATGTGAATTTTACGCAACAGTCAACAATAATGTTAATTTAAATGGTGGCAAGTGAAAATGGTTGCAATGTACCAAGGAATATACCTCTGGCCTTCCGCAATAATGACATGATTTTTCCCCATTCTGCGAACCCGTGCTGTGTTGAGAGGCATCGTGTTTAAAGCGCACACCACATATCAAAGAACTAGCCATCTGTTGATACATTTTGACGTACAAGCATTACGACTGGAGTCTCGTTTAAGAAGTCGTAGAAAATTACCTATATTAAAACCCGAATTGCAGGCTAACATATATGTACAATGTATTTACAAAATCTGGTTAAGTTAACCTTAACCATCAATACCATTAAGGGGTAGACGGGTAATACTATCTTGAGCTTTGTAGACGACCGATCTCTTACAGAGTTGTCGGTCCTTGCACTCCTCCGCAATCTCTGTCAGCGTCTTGACGTTCTCCAGATTCTGGCAAAATATATAAGTCTACTATAGATTTTTTCATTATAAGGTATCGGTCTTTTTATGTCCCTGGCCTGAAAGGTCTACCGGGGGTATAAAGTGTTTAGATCGTCCGTCTGTCTTTCTGTTTAAATAAACCTGACTTGAGTAATCGTTCCTACTTCTCACCATACATAAGCACTGACGGATTTAGAGTGGGGCGTTTGGGGCGCACGCCCCTTAAATTGACATTCTTTTAAACAGAGAAAATGGTAAATCAAGTTTTATTGTCTGTAAGTCCGTGAATGGCCTCTCAGAGCTTTTAAAATAAAAATATTCCAAGACTGAGTCCAAAAGGGCTTCTCAGATCTTTAAAAAATAAAACAAAAGAAATCTGAACACCTCTTGAATTGCTTTTGTAAGATTTGTGTATGTTGAAACTCAAGTTGTTTATGGTCAATAATCATTCTGTCAATTTAATACATTATTTGGAATGAAAACGAGTTGCAGTGTGAAAATTAACCATCTAGGCTTTTGAATTGAACATTTCTGGGAAGCATACCCTGGACTACGGGACGTGGTGGCGTTCTGTTATTCGTTTTTTTTTCATTTATTTCGCTATATTCTATTTTTATTTTATATTTTACCATCAAGTTATCATATTTCAAAGAAAACAAAATGAAAACATCAGCATAAAATTATGAAATAATGAAAATATTTTCTTCTGAAAGATCCCATTACGAAATATTGCCTCACAATTAATTAACACTTAGTGGTATGTGCAGTGACCAGGGACGGATTTAGGTAGAAGCGTAGCAAATGTGATCCCTATAGTTGGCAAAATAGGTGTAAAACCTGTAATTTTTAAATAAAAGCTGGAAAATTAATGACGAATTTCGCGAAGTTTTCGCGCCTCGCCCCGATCGTCGATAACGTTTTATTATTACACCCCTCCGCCAGCATTTAACTTGCCATCAGATCGTGTTAGGAAGCCTTGGAATTTCAATTTTATTTTTTCGAAAAGCGTGTGTCCTCATAGCCTATGATGAATTATTGCTTCACAGTTTATCCAAATGAACAATTAAAAGGAGAATATGTTCTGTAAGTCCACTATTGTTTTCCTGTGCTTTAAAATAAGACCCGATGTCCACTATTGCTTTCCTGTGCTTTACAATAAGACCCGATGTCCACTATTGTTTTCCTGTGCTTTACGATATGATCCGATGTCCACTATTGCTTTCCTGTGCTTTACAATAAGACCCGATGTCCACTATTGCTTTCCTGTGCTTTACAATAAGACCCGATGTCCACTATTGTTTTCCTGTGCTTTACAATAAGATCCGATGTCCACTATTGCTTTCCTGTGCTTTACAATAAGACCCGATGTCCACTATTGCTTTCCTGTGCTTTACAATAAGACCCGATGTCCACTATTGTTTTCCTGTGCTTTACAATAAGACCCGATGTCCACTATTGTTTTCCTGTGCTTTACGATAAGACCCGATGTCCACTATTGTTTTCCTGTGCTTTACGATATGATCCGATGTCCACTATTGTTTTCCTGTGCTTTACGATAAGACCCGATGTCCACTATTGTTTTCCTGTCCTTTACGATAAGACCCGATATTCACTATTGTTTTCCTGTGCTTTACGATATGATCCGATGTCCACTATTGCTTTCCTGTGCTTTACAATAAGACCCGATATTCACTATTGTTTTCCTGTGCTTTACGATAAGACCCGATATTCACTATTGTTTTCCTGTGCTTTACAATAAGACCCGATATTCACTATTGTTTTCCTGTCCTTTACGATAAGACCCGATGTCCACTATTGTTTTCCTGTCCTTTACAATAATACCCGTTGTCCACTATTGTTTTCCTGTGCTTTAATATCATATCGTACAACACCGTAAAAATGAATAGTCGCCGTAGGTTCGCGCTGGGCCACTGGTAGAGCGGCGGGAAAACAAGAATGACATTTTCAATTCGAATTCTAGTCTGACCAATTACAGATAGTGACTGTTTGATCAGCGTAAAGTGAACGTCTGGGTAAAAGTTATGATGCCCCACTATTGTAGCATAGACTTCACCCGCAAAATCACCCGAGAAAAACGGACTCCTCCTCCCAGAAAAAAAGGGATAAAAAATTTCCCCTGGATAGCAGCAACCTGGGCACAACTTCCCCCTAGGAAAAGGCGCACAAATATAGAATCCCCCCCCCCCCCAAAAAAAAAAAAATGACGTGTTTTTTTATATCATTCATTTTCTGTTCGATTCCGGTTCTGTTACTGGAATTTTATCAATACATTTTCTGTTCAAAAATTTAAAAAAATAATATCTAACACAACCAAGTCTTTGATAAATTATTTAATTATTACGCGAAATTGAGAATAAGTAAATATTTTTTGAAAACATTTATAATCATTATATCTATTCTATATATCAGAAGAATTGGAGCTGACGAAATTTCCCCTTTCCAGTCGACTTGTTACAAAAATATTTCATATCATTTGATACATATTATCAACCAAATTTAAAACATGTTGAAGAAGCATGAATATCCGGAAATTTTACTTTTTCAAAAGTTTAAGGATATAAGCGTATTTCTGTATCTACCTATATCTTGCATTTTGTCAATTAATATCTAAAAACACATTTCTGTTTTCTCAGTCACATCAACATTTAAAGCACATGTTTTTGTTTTGTACATTTCAACATTTACAGTAATTAACCAGTTTTAGAAATAATAATTACAATAGTAATTATTTTTCTACACTTTATTATATAAAATGGGCGTTAAAAGTTTAAAGTGTGTAGGTGTTTGTTTTCGTTTCCTGAAATGACTCCCTATATAGGGACCGATTCAGTATTTCGTGTTAGAGGGGGTTAATCTAGAACATTATCGCGATGATGAAAATATTTGTAATTTGCACTATTTATTTTTCACTTCCATAGGCGTTGAATAGAACAAAATTAAATGTTTTATACATATTTGCAAACATTAGGGGCGCGCGTGCGCTGCGCCAACCCGAATCTACCCCTGATGTCATACCATTGTGACATTTGTGTACTGCGAATAATGACTGTTTGTAGACAAATGTCGTTCTATTGATTTACTAGCCGAGATACAACCCGGCCTACTGTCATTTGAGACGTTGACGGATCTTTATTCTTTCTAGTTATAAAAAGATGGTGTTCAGAGAAACTCTTATCATAACACTTACAAGTCACCACCGCGCATTGTTTAACTTCTGATACAATCTTACAATCTTCGTGTTCATTACTTTGCCAGTAGATTTGTTTCATTAGAGTAACCTCCCTTTGTATTTAATAAGGTGCATGCTATTTAGGACAGAATCTTTACGCCTGTTTAGTATTGCTAAAATTTGACATAAGGTCCACCCTGTGCTAAATATCATAAACTATTTTGATATTGTTCGAAAACATATTACTTCCTGATGATAGATTAGAGTTTGGATATGACTGTCAGCATGTATAGTTTATTGATAGCCATGTACTCAGTTTTAATTTATCAAACTTGAAAATGAATAAACAAGTATGTAAACAGCCTAGTTAGACCAATGGTGTGCAGATAAAATAGCCGGATTAACCTCAGTATAGATATTTGAATTCAAGTGCAAATGAAATGTCTGGTAATGTCATTGACTAATTTTTATTCTAATCTGACTTTTGATTTTTAAATTTAAAATTAGTTGTGAAAAGTGTCCATACAAAATGGTTCTGTTTTATTTATTATATATATATTTATTTATTTATTTATTTATTTATTTATTTATTTATTCATTCATTTATTTATGTATTTATTTATTTATTCATGTTTCTATTATTTAATCATTTATCAAGATATTTGTTAATTTATTTATTTATTCATCTATTTATTTGTCTATATATTTACGTATCTATTATCTATTTTATTTATTTGTTTATTTATTTATTTGTTTATTTATTTATTTATCTGTTAATTTTCATTAGCTCACCTGGCCAGAAGGGCCAAGTGAGCTATTGCCATAAGCCAAAGTTCCGTCGTCCGTCGTTTAGTTTTGCATTCAAACATCTTCTTCTTAAGAACCAGTTGGCCTATTTTAACCAAACTTAGCATATAGCTAAGGATGATCCCCATGTGAAGTCGCATAAAGTTGGCGAATGAAAAAAGGATAGAACCAATAGGGGCCCTGAAAGGGGCCAAAAAGGACCAACACTTGGTATATCTTTAAAAATTTTCTTCTTATGAACCAATAATCAGATGAGTTTCAAATTTTGTATGCATGATTGTAAAGTCAATATCTACAAAACTGCGAACGAAAATGAAATCTGTCCATAAACGAGCTACTGGGGGCGCTTCATTTACTCAGGGTATATTTGTATAACAAATTGTTCAATAACTCAAAACTGGTCGACTTTTTATACACATAGATATATGAGAAAGTTGTTAGAAATTATCTGACAAAATTTCAAGGTCATAGGGTCAAAGGTCAAGGTTACAGATACATAAGTAAACAGATAATATGGGTTTTTTTTGTGAACTTTTCAACATTTTTTAATACTTCTCCAGAACCATTGGACCAATTTGAACCAAACTTGACAGGAAGTATAACAATGTAAAACTGCATAAAGTTTGCAGATGAAAAGGGGCAAGGACCAAACATGCTGCCATGGCTAAATATTGAACGAATGAGTCAGCAGATATTTTTTTATTTAATACATGTATCTCCAAAATTATTAAAGCTAGAGTAAAAACCGTTACCTTTAAAGGAGCAGCTTGCCAAAATCTATAAATATTTCATTTGGTGGAAATTATCGGTTCGTCCCTTATGTGAGTTATTTCCCCTTTTTGTGAATTTTTCATGTCTTTGGATGTTTTTTGACATTATCTTGAAAAGTGTAATAGGTAGAGTAAAAGTAAAAGAAGCAAATATCTTCAGCATGCAAAGATCTACAAAAATGTCAGCAGGGCCGAAATTGTCAGGTGGCCCCTTATGGGCGTTTTTCCCTTTTAAGTGAATTTTTCATGTTTTTGAACATTATCTTGAAAAGTATAATATGTAGAGTAAAAGTGAAAAGATATACAAAAATGTCAAGAGGGCCAAAATTGTCAGGTGGCCCTTTTCTGTTTATTAGGATCTTTTATTTTATGATTTTTCTCAATGTTGATCAATTTTAAGTGGATATGGCCTCTTTTTCATGTTATGCGCTGTGATGTTTAAAAATTTTACCCTATTGTTCAGAGATCACCACCATGATTTGGGTTACTTTTCAGTATATTGTTAGTGATTTTTAAGGTCCAATGAGCCAACAGTTTTTCATGTTTATTAGCGATTTTATCCTTTTACACATTTATATATGTTTTCTGCAATGTTGATTTTTACATTTTACCAGGTGTTTACAGCGACTTAATTTTTAGTTTACATCCCCTTATGGCCTCTTGTTTATTTTTTTCTATATTTTATCTATTTATTTTATCTATCTGGTGATGTTATAAAAATTTGTGTCCTTTTTATTAATTTGTATCTGTGTATTTATAGTTATTTTTAGTTTACATCCTGTTTACAATGTTTTCTGTGTATTTATAGTTATTTTTAGTTTACATCCTGTTTACAATGTTTTCTGTGTATTTATAGTTACTTTTATTTTACATCCTGTTTACAATGTTTTCTGTGTATTTATAGTTATTTTTATTTTACATCCTGTTTACAATATTTTCTGTGTATTTATAGTTATTTTTATTTTACATCCTGTTTACAATGTTTTCTGTGTATTTATAGTTATTTTTAGTTTACATCCTGTTTACAATGTTTTCTGTGTATTTATAGTTATTTTTATTTTACATCCTGTTTACAATGTTTCTGTGTATTTATAGTTATTTTTATTTTACATCCTGCTTACAATGTTTTCTGTGTATTTATAGTTACTTTTATTTTACATCCTGCTTACAATGTTTTCTGTGTATTTATAGTTACTTTTATTTTACATCCTGCTTACAATGTTTTCTGTGTATTTATAGTTACTTTTATTCTACATCCTGCTTACAATGTGTATTTATAGCTTTTACAATGTTTGGGGACCAGGTCACCACCAGTAGTGGTCATTTTTTATATTTGTTTTTATCTGCTACATAGGAAAATCTCTCTCTCTCTCTCTCTCTCTCTCTCTCTCTCTCTCTCTCTCTCTGTGTAGCTGTGTGTGTCATATCTATATATATATATATATCTATCTATATATATATATATATATATATATATATATATATATATATGTGTGTGTGTGTGTGTAAGTGTGTGTGTGTGTGTGTGTGTTAGCTCAGTAGATATATCAGGAAATCATTGACGTGGTGGCATTCATGACATACATTTAAGACACATAAACATAAACTGTCTTAAAAAACCATTTATATGGAAAATCTCCTCATAAATATCAAATGTAATTTGTCAAAGTTATTCGAGAAAAGTTTATTATATAAGCGTGATGTTGACTCTATTAACCATCGTATAAAACTAAAACGGCTAATCTTTGAAATTTGATAATTCAAATCGCTAATTCTTTCGATTTAAAAATTAAAACGACCAGTGCCTTAGACTTTGCGCAGGCCGGGTTTGGAAGTCCATCAAAGACACAGTAAAGTATAGATTCTCAGTTACTGTATTTAGGTCTCTAGATAGTGTCGAATGTGTTAGTGCACGTGTACTGGGACATATGGCGTAAATTAAACACGTTTAATCTTATACATATGGAAAAGATAACATGCAGGAAAAAAATCAGATATTATGGCTTGGACCCGCGTCATAACGCCATAAACTCAGTGTGTTTCCTATAGATTGATCATTCAGTGTTAAAAAGCAGAAAATACATTCAATGTTTTACTCGGAATTTGCAGACTTTTACTGAGGGCTGTTCCCACTGGTAAAATGTCCCGTTTCCCCATAATTTTCAATCTGAATTTCTCACAATCGCTGAACGTCTTTTTAATCTTACATGACTTTCGGGAAGATAGATTTGTCAACTGACTTTTGTATCTTTTGTTACCATAGTAATCGACACTTCAGTAAAATCTACCATCAACAATATCAAAGTCTTCAATATTAATTACATGTCATTAATTTGTTACTATGACAACCGACACGTCATTGAACCCGTTAATTGTTTCTCATCAAATTCTGACAATATCTATTCTGACCGACCACAAGGGTTAATTTTGTTACCATGACAACTGAAGCAACCATCATTGAATTATCGTTAAAGATCTTTTTATACCAATTACACTTTTTAAACCCTTTCCATTATGACGTCACAAATAATTGGGCCGTCAAACATTTGTAGGATTTTTACGTAACAATAGACGTCAAACATGCAGTTTGAGACACGTGTCGGACACTGCGATAAGTCAATTTTCATCAAAATCTGACAAAATCTAAATTGTTGAGCTTCAAGAGTTACCTACTCAGATGGCCGAAGGCAGTTACCTACCTCTGTGTATTATTGAACCGTAACCATCACGTGTTAGTGGAAAATCGCCGTTCGCGAACCGAACTTAATAATTAGAAATTACCCAAAATGCAGTACTATACTATAGTCCCATTTTCTTTCTCCATGAACACTAAAAAGTAATCGTCTAAAAATGTTTTGCAACAAGGTCCTTAAAAACTTTTTCGCAGACTAAGTTCATGGTAACACCGGAACTGCTAATCGACCTATCGCCAAGTGGCATTTGGCGATAGGTCAATTATGTTCTAAATACTTGACGTCATAATTTGATTGTTACGTCATTTTGCGGGAAAGGTGTTGCCTTACTGAGACCGGATAGATTCTAGATGAATGTTTTTCCCGCGAGTGTATAAGGAATTATGCTCTCTTTTTCAATGCAATGCCTTAGTTCATATAGACCCTTTAGGAGTAACTGCGATCCTGTGACTTTGTTAATCTTCCGGTTGGCAAAATGATAGAGATATCCGCTAAAACATAGACGTCGTTATAGTAACTGATTCTTGACGTCATTTTCCGGGAATCTCTATCATTTTGCCAACCGGAAGACTGGCAAAGTCACAGGACCGCAGTTACTTCTAAAGGATCTATTACGTTTACGTCTACTGCCTGATGCATGTTCGATGATTTTGTGACTTTATCTTATTGTCATGTTTTACGATTGTAAACATTCACCAACCCAAAGAACTAACAATGAACGGAATGGTACTGTGGCAATGAAAGGGTTAATTAAGTTACTGGAACAAAGCTTGAGGCATGCTTCTATATGCACGTTATCATACGGATGATGCAGTTTAATTTCCACCGACTCGCCAAAATACGAGAACTTGGGGATGCGATAGGAAATCGAAGTAGATAAATATCATTGTCACATTCGTAGTACATTCTCCGACAGAGCTTGTCCAACTGGCAAAAATATTAGTCAAAGCGGAACCGGAAATGTTACATCTGATAGACTACACGTACCTGTTCGAAATCCGATAATAATAATTTCGAATTTTTTTTATTTATTCTGTTTTACTCATGATGACACACGATAAAATGCACAATTTGTAAAAAAAACTGAAGATTGCTTTACTTGTTTATTTGAAATCCCTTGCATTAATTCTGTAATTGTCTAGTTTGTATGCTATAAGTCTGTGCATTTCGCTTCATTAGTTTCGTAAATATTTTCGTAAGAGTACGTATACTCTATTTTTTTTTCTGTTTATAATATGTGTGTGGTAAATGATACAATGGTGTTCACGGTCCACTGATAACCTAGCTAATTCCCACATTTCGGAAGAAAATGACCATTTGACCTACAAAATTCCCATATATATCTCCGTAAAGGTTAAGCGCCGGTCCGTGTATCTCTAGGGTCTTTGTTAGCTCTTTAGATTTTGTACTTTTTGTATGCAAAACATTGAGGTTACATGTAAATCAACAAGGCCTCACATACTTTTAACTGACAGGATTCTCTGTCTTACCCAACTTTCTCGTAAGTCAGATGTCCAGAAAGGCTGAACTGCCTGACATTTAATTTACTGTGCATAAAGTGTTTCTACGTCGTTTGTTAACAAAGCGTATATAATTTATATTTGAATGGTAATTCCAATCACACTCACTCACTCACACACACACACACACACACACACACACACACACACACACACACACACACACACACACACATAGTTTACATAGTGTGTGTGTGTGTGTGTGTGTGTGTGTATGTGTTACATTCTGGCTGTGCCAACATCTTTTGGTTTTCCGAACAGAAATGTGGGGAAAATGTTTGGTGTTCTGTTAAATAGATTGTTCTTAAAAAAACACGAGGTAGTGTCATTCTCAGTTGTATGGGAATTAAGATCAAAACTATATATTCAGATACATGTTTTTTTTTTTTTTTTTATAACCACCATCAAACAGAAATCAAAACAGTTCTACTGAAAAGTTACATAGTAGAAAACTTATACGAAGCACCACTTGGAGTTCATAATAAATATACACGAAATCTTCAACACAGATTAACATACACCATGATGACACATAAATTATTGACTCTAAAGTATACTTGTACACATAAAACACATCTAACAAAATAATTTCAAATAATTGCCTTATTTCAAATTGAATTTAGCACTATTTCAGTTTACGTGTTACACCGACACACAACACGTTTATAGATGAAGACACTTTTAGAACCTAAAGTGATTGGTAAATGATAATTTAGACCATCTCTTCTAAGTAAAAATATAGAAGTACAAATCGAAACTCCAGATCCATTTGAATACGACAGATTCAGACTTCATTCAGAAACTGCTGAATCAAAAGAAGAAAAAGTTAGCGGTGTCCTTTAATTTGACATTTAGATATATCGACGACGTTTTGTCAATTAATACTGACAATTTTCATACATATGTCAATGCGATATATCCCAGCGAACTAGAAATTAAAGATAAAACATAATCAAGCACACACGCTTCATACTTAGACATTTTACTTAATATACAGACGGGAAATTAGCAAATAAACTATACGGCAAACGCGACGATTTCGGCTTTCCCATCGAAAAGTTTCCAAATTTAAGTAGTAATATCCCTCAGTCAGTTTATATTTCACAAATGATCCGATATGCAAGGGCGTGTACAACATATGAAGATTTCATATACAGAGGTAAACTACTCACTGACAAATTACTGACACAGGGATATCGAAAACCGCGTTTAATGTCAAAGTTCCGCAAATTTTACGGTCGGTATATGTATCTATGTCCTGGACATTCTATTGATTTATACTATGGTATCTGAATTTTTTTATATTAGATATACAACATGAAGAACAATTGCGAATCCGAAATGGGACCAGGTGTCCAGATGGAGTAAGCATCACAACTATCTTAATTATTTGAACTGCGATCAGTATTCTTTTTTTATCAAGGACGAAAATTCTCTTTTAGATCACCAGCATCTTATAATGAAATATTTAAACACCTCATTACAATATCAGGAACTGGTAGATATTCTGTAAGGTATTGCATATTGAAGTATTCATTCTGTATCATTTTATTATTCTGAGCCAGTTTTCAATTATAAAATGAAACATATTATAATGAGGAACTAAATGTTTTATTTTATAAATGGCGGATTAATACATATATTACGAACATTTTAAACGATGACTGTCATTGCTACACCTTGATACTCACTTATGTTATTTACATATTAACACATTCAAACATTTAAGTTTAATATTTCTATTCATGGTAAAAGTAAAGTTTTGTGGATAATGAGTTTGAAAGTCAAAAGAAAGTAACATATCGGAATAATATTCCATATCAAGTGTCGATTACACGTCTCGGCCAATCAAATTAGCTTTAAGATATAAATGTTAAACGATGACTCGATGCAGAGATCCACGTTTCCGAGTTATAACATGATATATAACATATAACATAATTTGACTCTGGACTCACGCGTTCAGCATATTTTACGGTCGGTATAATAACCTTTTGTGCGATTACTCTGTTTCTCTAAGTGAAATGTTGAGTTACCTCTGACCTCTTTGATAGGAGATGTAGAGTTGTCTGTACTAACTGTGACGGTGATTTCGTCCTCACCCATTTAATTTGAATTTGACTGTGGACTAACGGCGGGTGTGACCGTTCAACCGTGAATATTTACTCCTCCATGGCATTTGATCCCACTTCTTGATTTCCATAGGTCCGCATTTGTCCAATTTGTACCATATATATATATATATATATATATATATATATATATATATATATATATATATATATATATATATATATATATTTATAAACACATACAAACCCTGGACATCCTGAAGTTTAATACATAAACTTTGGTATCTGAATTTTTGTACAGTAAAACCTGCTATAGCGGCCACCTGTATATAAGTCCCTTGACTGCATACTAAATTCAACCTGTATATAAGGGTCACCTTCACATAAAGGTCAATATATTCAGGTCCCTTGGGTGGCCCCTATATACAGGTTTCACTGTATTTGTAACATTGCAAATGCTAGAAGACAGTGTTGACGGGTATCAGATATAAAAAATCTCTGGAATAAGATTGTTTAGTTGAATAACATGGATGGTTTGCTCTTCACAGAAATTCGCATAAAGTCTATTTTTAGATTATTAGTGTTTCTAAGTCCACGTATAATAATTATTGAAATATTGCCACAAAACTGCCACATAATTTTGATTTAGACCCTGACAAAATTTCGGTAAAAGATTTGTTTTCTCCTTCATGCACTGATGTGTGTGATCTACTTAGCAAGAAATAATGCTATAACAATAATGTTGTCTCAAGCTTCCGTGGAAATGTACATAACAATTATTATCCAACAAAAGCACCTACACATAATTATTATCAGCAATACGTTTGTTGTACAATGTTAATAAAGATATATGCGCGATCCAATCTGAAAACAACAATCTTGGTCCCGTATCATGGTATGTCTTATATCTGCTATATATAATATTTATGTATAGTCAAATATAGATTATATTCATATATTCTAAACATAAAATTCCGTCGTATACCGAAAGTCCTTTAAAACACTAAAATCAAACCTTTAAAATAATCACCTGTATACATAGTACAAATTCAAGGTAGGAAAACATATTTACAACACGGAGATTATGTAACGCAAGTATATAAATATACGTGATAGATAGATAGATAGATAGATAGATAGATAGATATACAGACAGGTGAACAGATAGATAGATGAACAGATAGATATATAGATAGATAGATGAACAGATATATATACAGACAGGTGAACAGATAGATAGATAGATAGATAGATAGATAGATAGATAGATAGATATACAGACAGGTGAACAGATAGATAGATGAACAGATAGATATATAGATAGATAGATGAACAGATATATATACAGACAGGTGAACAGATAGATAGATAGATAGATAGATAGATAGGTAGATATATATATATATATATATATATATATATATATATATATATATATATATACAGATAGGTGAACAGATAGATAGATAGATAGATAGATTGACATACAGATAGATAGATAGACAGACAGACAGATATATATTAACAGACAGGTGGACAGACAGATAGATCGATCGATAGATAGATAGATAGACAGATAAATAGATATACAGACAGGTGAACAGATAGATAGATAGACAGATAAATAGATAGATATACAGACAGTTGAACAGAAAGATAGATAAACAAATAGATATCTATACAGACAGGTAAACAGATAGATAGAAATATAGATAGATAGATAGATATACAGATATACAGACACGAGAACAGATAGATAGATAGATAGATAGATAGAGATAGAATTTTAATACAATTTAAATTTCAACGTGTACAGTGGACAAGCGAGTGTCTCGAATTTTCAGTACTTCGTATTTCCTCCATCAAAATGTTTTAGGGATTAAATATACACATCAGTGTTGATACACAACATTTTGGAATCTATCTCTACTGTATTAACACTTGCTAGTTATTGTAAGAGGTATGTAGGTAAACCACACTAATGTCTACATTTAACCGTCTTTCTACAAGACACTTAATATGTCGTCAAAAATACAAGCATTCAAATACATTATGTAGCATCATATAAACAGCGACAAAAACTTATTTGTTGGGATTAAATTCATTGAATTTTAAAGTCAGATAGTTGTTGCGGTATTAGATCGTCGTAAAAACGTGAGATACTATAAGCTGTATGATTAAGAGGCGAGAATCGTCGCACTTACGGCAGGATATAAAGCGTTAAAAAGAAACTGATCAGTTTCCAATATCAATTCTTGTTACTTTTGATGTGAAATTGACACGACAATTTGCATAGTTTTTCAATTGCCGAAATAGTGCTAAATATTTGAAGGCGTGATGTCAGGAAAGAACACACTTTGAACAAAGTATCGTCTTTTGTCACGAAGAAACATTGTTAAGGTGCCCTAGTCGTTGAAATGAAAATCTGTCACGTGACTTGCGACAATTAACAGGTGCCTGTTTCTCAAAACACTCATAGGTCGAAAATATGATATTCAGTTAAAATACTGTCATATTTTCTCATAAAAACTAATTTGTCAAAACTTCGATCTGCGTGTCTGATTAGTGATAGTTTGTATAATTGCCAAATCTCGATAATCAACACACCTGTTCAAGGCGACGAAATATATTCCATTGCGTAAACACAAGATACCTGTGTACACAGGTACGTTGTTATCTCTACATGTAAAAAAAGAAACATTATTTTTATACAAACTAAAAATCATACTTTCTAAAAAGAATGTAGTTTTTTTAAGTCGCAAATCGGTAAAAAAACTTCCTCACTAGAGGTTTGATATATTTGTTTATTTGTAACTTTGTCCAAATACATTCTATAATTGACAAAAATGGTATATTACATACATATTTACAATACGGGTTAATCTTCCTGTCTTGACACGGGTTTCGAACGATATGCGATTTTTATTTGAAGCCTTTGTCCACTTTCAATATCTAAATAGTATGGTATTTTCTATTGTCTTACACCAGTTTATCATGGTCTGTAGTGTTAAACGAGTTACTAATGAGTTCTAGTGCAAGGAACCGTTACAAATATCCAAGTACCAGATTTATCTACTGACATTTTAACATTGACTTTGGTTTTATCGAGACTGATTGCCTTCCAGTTCGCAACCTCTGACATTCATGTGACATAATTTCTCTTCCTCTCAATGACAGTGTACTGTTAATACTGCACATTACACATACATTGTGTTATACAAGTGGATTCAATATTTGATGAGCATCATATATACAATAGAAATTTAAATACCGTTGGCTCTTTGCGTTTCGGTGACTTAAATATTTATCTAATCACCTTTATAATTTAAAATTATCTCTATTTACAATACCTCACTTAATTGTAGTATTTAATTAATCATGACAAGCGTATTAACTCCCGCCGTTCTATCCTTGGCGTTTATTTCCGTTGATCGCCCATTCAACTATTATTCGACTCGTGTATAGACCTCCTCAACGATCATATTTGAGATTTGTCTATTAATTGCTATTCAAGTTATGATTGAACACAAAATTCAATTAACACTCGTTTCTGGACCCAGAAAGAGTTTCTTTGCACTTTGTCTGCTTCGATATCCTTAAAGAAAATTCTTAGTGTGTGTTCGAATTATGCCGCCTTATCGATTGTAACAGGAATGCGTTCTGAACAAAGATCGCAGAGTGAACCCTCCCCTGGCGTTAACTACATGCTTCAGCGTTATGTATCTTTTTAGACCTAGTTCTCCTAAAGGGTTGATTGTCGGGTCGTCATTTATCATTGGTAATGTTAAACATTTCGGTCATCTATTTGATACTTCAATTAAATTTCAAAATCTATATAGTTCATCATCACAAATTACCCACCGCAGGTTTTCACGTGCATACCTTATACAGTAAAACTTGTATATAACGATCCCCAAAGTGAGACAGAAAATTGGTCGTTATAGCAAGGTGGTCTTTATATAGAGGTTGATTTGTACACAACTGGTACTACTGGGGACAGCAAAACATTTCTTTGTGATCAAGTGGGTCTTTAAATACTGATGGTCGCTAAAGAAAGTTTTATTGTAGTTTAGAATATACTATTATCTTCAAAACGTAAAAGTAAAATATTATAAAGCTAAAGATTTTACAAATGCAATTTGTCTTTAGAACTCTTATGTCTGACAGTAAGAGGTGCGCCTTGTGTACAAGCAAGACGTTATTTCTTTCCAAATCTATGATTGCTCGTGGTGAATTGGCGGAAGTACGCTCGCATGTGTCAGGTCCTAGATTGGATTCTGGGTCATCCTCCATTAAAAAACTTACCGACGCTGTAAGATTGTTGAGGCCTACATTTAACTCAATGAAAGATAAAATGTATGGATGGAAATGTTGTGAATATACCAAACGTTTGGCATACGATGTGGAATTCACTACATCTGTTAACCTGACAATTTATGTTGATATGTACATGTATAGACTTGATATATACCATAATACATCATTGTGCCAATAAATCCTATAATAGACGCACGATTTTCGTGGTTTGTAATACCAAAATGTTATCTATGAGTTGACAGACGTCATTTTCACGGCTTTTTGTGATGCACGTTTAATTGATGTTTACATTTTGCAAATGTTTATAATTCGAGACCTATATTTGTGAATTTGATCAGTCAAAGTTACTACGGACCTACGTGGCTGAACCATGAAGTCTCTCACTTCTGGTCTACACAGGTTTGAGTCCCACTGGTAGCTAAGCTGATTTTTGTAAGAAAGTTTGCCAATTTACTCGCGGAAGGCGAGTGGTCCTTTTCCCCGAGTACATTTTATCCGAAATCTCAACTCCACCATTGAAAACTGACTGCCACCATATAGCTGAAAAATTGCTATTCAAAAAAACGGAAAACAGTAAAACACCCAATATTCACAAATATTTTACCCCTTGGCCTTTATCAGGTGATTTTTCAAGTGACTCCGCGATGGTGAGATGAAGTCAAAATGAGCAAAAATATATAACATTACAGACAGATTTACCTTAATTGTCATTTGTATTTTTGTATTACCTAAATTGTCATTTGTATTTTTGTATTACCTAAATTGTCATTTGTATTTTTGTATTACCTAAATTGTCATTTGTATTTTTGTATTACCTAAATTGTCATTTGTATTTTTGTATTACCTAAATTGTCATTTGTATTTTTGTATTACCTAAATTGTCATTTGTATTTTTGTATTACCTAAATTGTCATTTGTATTTTTGTATTACCTAAATTGTATTTTTTTTTTCTTTAATTACATAAGTTGTCATTTTTATTACAGATTATCTTTACTTGTCGTCTTTCACTTGCTATAAAGCCAAGGGGCCAATAATTTGTAAATATTGGGTGTTTTACTGTTTTTTTTTTCGTATAACTATACTTCTCTTTGAAGGACATTGGATTTTATTCAAATAAAGACCTTCATTTACTCTTATATCAATTTCCTCGATATGCATATGTATTATCATTGTACGGAACAGCAATATTAGGCAAGGAAATGTACGGGATATTGTAAGGAAACTAACAAGTTAGTATAAAATATTATTACTTTCTGTGTATCAGTTTTCTTTCAGAAGACGATGTTGCACTCTTCAACCGCGTGGAAGAGAATCTGTAGTAGATGAAATTAGTATTATCTTATATTTATTGTTTCTGGCCGTTTATTAACAACTGTTGTCACGTATGATATAAAGACAGAGAAGAATCATTTACCTTCTTGCTTATTTCGACTACATCTCACCATCCCGGAGTCAGCCTCCTTTTTTGTATTTCCCCATGGCACTGGAGCATGAACAAACACTGTCAGAAATAATGATGTTATAACAGATATCTCACGTGATGTTTTCTTGTTTTATTATTTTGCAGTCTGATTTATACCCAAAGTTTATCAGCTGGTAAAGGATCTCCAGTCTATGGACGGGTCTCAGTGTGGTTATTATTCTTTCACGCTGACGAATGGAAAAACGCATTTTTGTTATAAAAACGTGTCTTATCTTTACCGTGTTCGAATCCAAAAAACCGCTATCTTGTGAATCGAACGCTTTTCTTCTTATGTTGTTACAATTGGTATTTAATTTTTTTTGCTAACTCATGTTCGAATTTGCATATATGCTTGTTAAAGGAGAGAACTCCACGTACATGTATGTTTCATCAAAATGTCTTGTTTTATGACCGAAAAATGACATTGACATCAGAAACTTTCAAAGTATTTATCATAAATGTCATGTTTATTTCTGTATTTGCCGAGTTATCATTTTTATTTCTGTATTTGCCGAGTTATCATTTTTATTTCTAGGTGTACATAAATTGTCATTTTGATTTCTAGATTTACCTAGATTGTCATTTTTATTTCTCTATTACCTATATTGTCATTTGTATTTCTTTATGTACCTAAGTTATCATTTTGATTACTGGATTTAACTTAATTGTCATTTTTATTATTGGATTTACCTAGGTTTGCAGTTATATTTCTGGATTTACCCAAGTTGTCACGGTTTTGTTTCTGTATCAACCCAAGTTGTCATGGTTTTGTTTCCGTATCAACCCAAGTTGTCATGGTTTCGTTTCCGTATCAACCCAAGTTGTCATGGTTTTGTTTCCGTATCAACCCAAGTTGTCATAGTTTTGTTTCTGTATCAACCCTAGTTGTCACAGTTTTGTTTCCGTATCAACCCAAGTTGTTATGGTTTTGTTTCTGTATCAACCCAAGTTGTCATGGCTGTGTTTCCGTATCAACCGAAGTTGTCATGGTTTTGTTTCCGTATCAACCAAAGTTGTCATGGTTTTGTTTCCGTATCAACCAAGTTGTCATGGTTTTGTTTCCGTATCAACCCAAGTTGTCATGGTTTTGTTTCCGTATCAACCAAGTTGTCATGGTTTTGTTTCCGTATCAACCCAAGTTGTCATGGTTTTGTTTCGTATCAACCAAGTTGTCATGGTTTTGTTTCCGTATCAACCCAAGTTGTCATAGTTTTGTTTCGTATCAACCAAGTTGTCATGTTTTTAAATTTGCACTTCCCCATGGATTTATATTTTGCACTTTTGATCTACTTTCATTAATAAGAATATATTCTAATCTATGTCTAACCAAAGGGTTTTTAATGATGAAAAAACATTTTATTCATTCTTTCGTACAATACAAGCGTTTTGTAAAACCGTTGTTGCCTTAACTCGATACTGTAAAGCAAAAACTATATTGTGTACGCATGTACCTACTGTGTCACGTGACAACAAATGACCAAATTAATTTTAATGTTATTGTGTAGTGATGTGTTTATGGAACTTATCATATTTCTTACTTAAAACGTAATATGTATTAGTTGCTGCTGAAGATTATAAAGACGTATTGGATGATTTTCAAGTTAAGCTTGATTTGTTTAACTACATATTTGTGGTCGATTGTTACCTCTTTATTACACTGCGTCTAGGAGGTCGGTGAAAAGCTATAAACATGTTTTATCGTTCAGAAAATATGTAATATTGTACCGTCTTACATGATGTTTTGTTTGCTTGGCTTATGCTTTTATTGAAACCTAATGATATAAGCGTGTTTAAACCGGTGATGACAATCTGAACACCAGTTTTTCCCTCAATTCATTTCGTATGGTTTTTCTGAAAGAAGGAAGTTATGAGTGTACTGGAGAGAAAACAAGTATGTCATGTACATGGGCATCGGGCGTGTGACAATGTCTTCAAGATTTTATTGTAAAATCAAAGCAGCAACATATTTGAGACAGTAAATACATAAAGAAGCAATCTTAAACATCCCAAAAATCTTTTCTACCCGTAATTTAAGAATCAGTTTTATTTGTCAGGTGGTAAACACTATAAGAATTCATGTCCTTAGTTTTGTTCTTAAATGTATAAATAACAAGAATGATTTATTTCTGTTTCAGTGCTATCAGTTACACAAATGGCATCTAAACACGCAATGTGATGAAACGATAGGACGAAGATAGTGCCTGATAAAGCTGAAAAACAATTCACGTATCTCAGGAGTCCTCTCAACTTGGTTTATGACTACGAATTCACGACACCCTATGTAAATCTTTCTCGTTTATGATGTGTAGAAAAGTAATGACGTAATACTTATAAGATACGGACTTGAAAGGATTCTACGTGAAAACCCAAAATCAAAGGATCAGAATGCTACAAAAACTCGCCAATTAAATGGAAATACGTTATGATACCTAGAATTAGTTTGACCTCACAGATGTTTACGTCATAACTTCACAACTTTTCTCCCGCCATAGATGAACATGTTGCAGAAGAGTGAAGAATTTTAAATATGCTTTTTATTGCAGCACTCGCTGTGAAGTTAGATTGAATAATGGAATATTTTACATTGAGATGCACACAAGTTGCAAAGTCAATAATTAAGATAATTGTTCGGAATTCGTAATATCCGGAATACTGTGTTCAGTATATTTTATATATTTGCGGACCACATCAGAACATGCTCACTAAATCTCTTTAAATCTCAAATCGATATTCAGTTCCTTTATTGATACTCATACTCTCAAACATTGCTGGACTTTAGTGATATTTCCTGCTAATAAGATGGCTATAGTTCCGGTTCCGGTTTTATGGGATCCAGTTATCGTCAGCTTACTGTGTATTATTGTGTTTCTTATATATTGGTAAGTAAATTGAATACTTTACATAATCTTCTTAGACTTGATGTATATTGTGCAATATATTTTACGCGTTATACTGATAATGTACACTATTCTAGAGTTCATCTTGAAATCATATTAATCTAAGACAATGTGATAAATGGAGGGCGATACGAAGTAAACCTAGATATAAAATGCAAATGCTGATGTGTTTGAAATATAGTTATTTATCAAATGTTCACTCAACTAAAATGAATAAATTCTACCATGAACCAGTGATAGATTTCGTCTTGATTGCTACTAAGATGTTTTTATTTTAAACATAAAAATAACCAGTCCTGGCAAAAATGCAACTTATTTGTGTAATTAGTTCTTTTGGTGAACCGAGAATCTGTAATAGTAACAAGAACTGGCCGCCAACATAAAAATGAGAAATTGTCGAGTGTGGCGTGAGTGTGAGTCCAAAGTCAAATTTGAATGAAAAAGGTGAGGAAGAAATCCTTGTCATAATTGTTACAGACAACAACTTAACAACCGCTATCGAACAGGTGATTCATTATTTTAGTTGGTGAAACAGAATAATCGCATACAAGGATATGAAGTTTGAATTATACTTTTGCTATATTAACAATGTGTTTCAATGTTAGACGTACATTGCATGTCATTTGAATGAATCTTTCAATTTTGTTTTCAATGTAAACTTTTCAGTTTTCTTTTTGTATATTCCAAATATAATTTCCGTGAAATAAAATACTCTTAACTTCTAACATATAATATTTAAAGGTTGAAATATTTTGCTTCATATCAACAGCAACTTTTTTGTTCATGCTGAATTTTGTAAGAGCTACAATATTTTTTTAAGAAAATAAAATATTTGCGAGAAATGTATGTTTGTTCCACAAATGATTAAACATTTATCTTGAGTATCCTACCTGATTTAGAGTATCCTACCTGATTTAGAGTATCCTACCTGATTTAGAGTATCCTACCTGATTTAGATAGCATTTGTTGGTTTTTGTATAAAACATGCTGTCCGTCCACCTCCCTATCTAAAATAAATTCCAAGATCAGATTAAATTGATAAACTGACTAAGTACCGGTTGCTAGATATAGACCAATTTGACAACCCTAGTAGTGATAATAATAATAATAATAATAATAATAATAATAATAATAATAATAATAAAATAATATATATATATATATATATAAAGCAATAAAACCAACAACACTATATATCCTAGGGTGTCGGATTTAAGAAAATACGTACAAGACATGAAACTAATTATATAATGACTAAAATGACTTATGGCATAGTCAAAATTAAAAATCTCGAGACGACCTCTCCCTTCTTCAGGAAATTAATTTTTACTGTTATAATGGTAATTATGAAATAATTTCAAATATTGCTTGGCTGCTTCCTTTCTAAATGTTACATAGTTTTAACAAATCTTATTGACATTTCTGTTGTTTTTATTTATATTTGTGAAGACGGTTTCAATAAAAAAGAAGAAAGTGACAGCCTACATTATGTCCATGATGTGTTGACTATAAAAAATAAGATTTTTCTTTTTTTGTAAACGAAAGGTTTTTAGAATTTCTTACCATGTTTTCTGGATGCAGGGGTATTATAAAACTATAACGATGCGCTTTAAAGTTGCATAGTTATTCGGAGATAAAAATTTCATTTCTTTTTTAATGTTGTAATAGAATCTAGTTTATCCCTGAAATTTGACCAACATGTGCTTAAATATATACACTACTCTTAAATAAGTCGTTTGTTGATCAAGTTTTAAATGTAATGTATTTTGATCACACCGATACATTTATAAGGTTAAGTATACAGCGAATGATATAAAGAAAGAAATTATACATTCTTAAGTTTAAGCATGCAATGAATGTTTTACAATAAGAAACTGTAGGTGATATGGAATGGAATCTGACATTTATGCTCGTAGGTAGTGTTCAATTTCAAGTTTTTCATAGTTTGAATTACGATCAATTACATATAGGAAACGTTCTGTAAATACGACCGAGGTATAAGGAGAACATAGATATCTCCGTCACCACACTGCGACATCATCTGTAAGAGTACAGATACACTTAACACGTGATACAATAAAAAAGATAAAGTGTTTTTGGAAATAAAAGAAAATTTAGTGTATCTTCTTATTTCCAAGGTCATAAAATTATAACAAGTGATCCGTAATCTTATACTATTGTAAAAAAATAATTTATTTAATTATTTAAAATTTCAAATAAATCAATTACATGTCGTGCAAAAATGAATGACGCGAACACGCATATTCTAAAGTAAATGACGCATATTGCAAAATTATTTGTGATCTTTTTGTGGCAAACTAGATTAATTACTATCAGCGAATTTTCGTAAAACATACATTGTCGATTTTGTGTTGCTTCAAGACATTTATTTAATATTAGATCTAAATAGGAAAGTGTATATGCTTTGAGAGTTAATACATCTTCGTCTTTTCATTTCAGCCATTTTCATCGAATATACTCATTGTTTGATACGCTTAAAATCCCAGGGCCAAAGCCAAAATGGATATTTGGAAGTATACACGAATTCAGAGATAAGGCAAGAGTTGATATCTCTCTCTCTCTCTCTCTCTCTCTCTCTCTCTCTCTCTCTCTCTCTCTCTCTCTCTCTCTCTCTCTCTCCTCTCTCTCTCTCTCTCTCTCTCTCTCTCTCTCTTCTCTCTCTCTCTCTTACTCTCTCTCTCTCTCTCTCTCTTACTCTCTCTCTCTTACTCTCTCTCTCTCTCTCTCTCTCTCTCTCTCTCTCTCTCTCTCTCTCTCTCTCTCTCTCTCTCTCTCTCTCTCTCTCTCTCTCTCTCGTATATTCATGGAATCATTATACATATTGTTTAATGGAGTTCGTATTTGAATTAGCTCTTTGTTATATATAATGCAGACTTCATTAAATTTACACGTGCTCGTCGTTATGTTTAAATGCGTTCTAATTTCGAAATGCATTCTTCGTAATAATAAAATGTGCTCTTCCTAATATTTAAATGAGCTCTTCGTAATAATTAAATGTGGTCTTCGTAATATTGAAATGCACTCTACGTAATTTTAAAATGCGCTTTTCGTAACATTAAAATGAGCCCTTCCTAATATATGAATTCGAGCTATCTAATATTTAAATGCTGGTTTCGTAATATTTAAAACCGGGTTACGCAATATTTAAATGTGGCTTTCTAATATTTGAATGAGGGATACGTAATATTTAAATTCATGCAACGTAATATATCAATTTTGACTACGTAATATTTAGATGCAGGCTACTTAATATTTCAATGCTGACTACGTAATATTTAAAAGCAGGCTACATAATATTTAAATGCACGCTACGTAATATTCAAATGCGGCTTCGTAATATTTCAATGCAGCCTACGTAATATTTAGATGCCGACTACGTAATATTTAAATGCTGGCTATGTAATATTTTAAATGCTAGCTACGTAATATTTAAATGCTAGCTACGTAATATTTAAATGCTAGCTACATAATATTTAAATGCTAGCTACGTAATATTTAAATGCTGGCTACGTAATATTTAAATGCTAGCTACGTAATATTTAAATGCTAGCTATGTTAAATATTTAAATGCTGGCTACTTAATATTCAAATGCTGGCTACGTAATATTTAAATGCAGGCTACGTAATATTTAAATGCTGGCTACGTAATATTTAAATGCAGGCTACGTAATATTTAAATGCTAGCTACGTAATATTTAAATGCAGCTACTAATTTTAATACTACAAATTTAAATGCTGGCTACGTAATATTTTAAATGCTAGCTACGTAATATGAAATGCTAGCTACGTAATATTTAATGCTAGCTTAATATGCTGGCTACGTAATATTTAAATGCAGGCTACGTAATATTTAAATTTACTTAATATTCTGGCTACGTAATATTTAAATGCTGGCTACGTAATATTTAATGATGCTACGCTACGTAATATTTAAATGTTGGCTACGTAATAATTAAATGCTAGCTACGTAATATTTAAATGCTGGCTACGTAATATTTAAATGCTAGCTACGTAATATTTAAATGCTGGCTACTTAATATTCAAATGCTGGCTACGTAATATTTAAATGCTGGCTACGTAATATTTAAATGCAGGCTACGTAATATTTAAATGCTGGCTACGTAATATTTAAATGCTGGCTACGTAATATTTAAATGCTAGCTACGTAATATTTAAATTCTGGCTACTACTGGCTAAATATTCAAATGGCTACGCTACGTAATATTTAAATGCTAGCTACGGCTACGTATATTTAAATGCTGGCTACGTAATATTTAAATGCAGGCTATTTACGTAATATTTAAATGCTGGCTACGTAATATTTAGATGCCGAAAATATTTAAATGCTGGCTATGTAATATTTTTAAATGCGTAATATTTAAATGCTAGACATAATATTTAAATGCTAGCTACGTAATATTTAAATGCTGGCTACGTAATATTTAAAGATGCTAATATTTAACGTAATATTCAAATGCTGGCGTAATATTCAAATGCTGGCTACGTAATATTTAAATGATAGCTACGTAATATTTAGATGCTAGCTACGTAATATTCAAATGCTGGCCACGTAATATTTAAATGCAGGCTACGTAATATTTAAATGCTGGCTACGTAATATTTAAATGCAGGCTACGTCATATTTAAATGCTGGCTACGTAATATTTAAATGCTAGCTACTTAATATTCAAATGCTGGCTACGTAATATTTAAATGCTGGCTACGTAATATTTAAATGCTGGCTACGTAATATTTAAATGCTGGCTACGTAATATTTAAATGCTGGCTACGTAATATTTAAATGCTGGCTACGTAATATTTAAATGCTGGCTACGTAATATTTAAATGCTGGCTACGTAATATTTAAATGCAGGCTAGCTACTTAATATTTAAATGCTGGCTACGTAATATTTAAATGCTGGGTACGTAATATTTAAATGCTAGCTACGTAATATTTAGATAAACATATTCACGGGGTCCGGTATTACAATTAAGACAATAATTCACATCAACTAATGTTATTTGTCAAAATTAGATAAGTTGAGTATAAATACACTTAAAAGATAAAGTACAATATGGGAATATTTTCACGGAATTATGATCATCATCTAGCCTACTTCATATAGGAGTGTAATTTATAAAAAGTTTCGAAATATTTTGTGATAAAACTACGAATTTCTGTCAAAGAGGACGTTTTACAGTGAATATTTTGGAAATGGTAAAAAAGTTGCTATGGTAACGACATATTATATTTTCATAATCTCCCTGTATAAAAAATGATAAGTGATTAATGAAATGATTAATGAATTTGTTATTGTTTATTTCCATTATTGAAATGTTTTTACGCTAACCCAGTCACAATGTACCCGATAAGAGACCACCATCAAACCACAAGTAAACTTGATAGGTTTAAAACGCAGTGCTCTAATAGTTAGCAATCAATTACAGGTAGTTTGAGGTGACCATTCACCCCGGCTTTAACTATATTGATAATTTTTATTTCCTGTCACCTGTATAAGGTGTATGGAAAATGATTTATCTTACCTGTATGTATTACATGTAAGATACATTCGATCTGTTTGACAGAATTCATTACCTGTAGAGTACACGAGGTATTTACAACCGTTACGCGTGAGTGAAGTGACCGCCAGTTGAATTTTATTTCAAGAGTGTGCTATCGTAGATATTACACCTGATAGCTCGGCATTATGTTATTCTGCGTTAAGTATAATTTTTTTCTACGCTTAGATATGTAAATACTTCAGTGCTCTCCAGAATATTATACATTTCCGTGAATTATCACTTGTTATTTATTTTTGATGAATGTATGCAAATACAAAAACGTATACATTTCTTTGTAGTAGAAAAGAAATATAATTTATCACGAGAAGAACATCCTCGTCACGTACAAATCCACTCTACGTAACATTGAAAAGGTTGGCAGTGGGTAATTGAAAACCCAGTGAATTATGTACAACCAAGTCCACGACACATTTATCGTCCTGCATTGGTTTTAACTTAGTGGTATAGCACTTCGGTTTTTATCTTATGCTTAGAACGTATAAAACATTCCAATAGTGTTTTGTACACAAATTATCGTATTAATACGCTTCGGGAAGGCGTTCATTCACTTGTGAAATGCAAATACACTCAAGGAATATTGAGTCGATTCAATAATTACTTCAGGACAATGAAAAATATAAATGCCCTTGAACATTACTTGCATGAGCCAAGGTCGGACTTCGTGCCATTTCTGTGCATTCTAACGGAGGATAATATGATTTTAGACGAATGGCTTTGTCGTTTCCCGGAGTCATTTGTTCGCAATAAATCAATTGAATGAACGATGAATTAGATCTAGTCTAAAAATCCCGGTTATTTGTCAAAGATTATTAGCAATTTTCATACCGAACTATTTTAACTTAAAGGTATTTGAACGATTTATCAAGGTAATGATATAAGGGCGGCATTAATGAATTTTCGCCTCATGAGGTACAAAATGTCTCAATAATGTTATAATATATATGTATGTATGTATAATATATTATAAACACAATAACAAAGTTAAAATGCTCAAGACGATCGTTTCTGTCTATTAGACTTAATCAGTTGAGGCCCAATTTGAATTGTATATGTTTTTTTCTAAAGAGAAAGTGGTAGCATACAAGGTCAAATAATCAATCTAAAAGTATGGCCGAAATCCAGTAATCACTGTTAAAAGATTTAGAAAACTTTAGAATTTAAATGGTGTTATCAGTGCCAAATATTACTTTAGTATAAGATTATCAGCTGGTACCAAAAAATCATATATATAAACTGTTTATATTGAGAGAGAGAGAGAGAGAGAGAGAGAGAGAGAGAGAGAGAGAGAGAGAGAGAGAGAGAGAGAGACAGAGAGAGAGAGAGAGAGAGAGAGAGAGAGAGAGACAGAGAGAGAGAGAGAGAGACAGAGACAGAGACAGAGAGAGAGAGATAAAAGAAAAGAGATAGAAGGATGAAAGAAAAAGAGAGAAAGAAAGAGGAGAGATTACAAACATTAAAACTTGAATGTTTCCATGAAAGTTTACCATAAAACATGTTTCCCTTTAGACTCATTAAAACACTACAATCTTTGATACTATTTTTTGTATCATATTTGACACATCGTCTACATTGCGTGTAATGTTTCCGATATTTAGGACAATTGTTGAACATGAAACATTTTTGTATGTTTTATTGGATTTTTATGAACGTTTTATAACCGCACACATGGCTGCCTCAAACTATCTGGTTAAATATGACTTTGTCTTTGTACATACCTCTAAATGAGAAGCTGTGTGTAGTAGATTTTATAATAATTAAGTATAATGAAAATCATGACACAGAATTGATATTAATACGGAAGTTTTAATTCCGAAAACTACATGCTCTGTGGGAACGAAGGCAATAAAACGTGTAGCAGCATTAACAAGTTCAAAAAACATATATTTCATGACAAAATAATTTTATCGACGTTTTTGCAAACTTTGAAACATTCAAAGAATATGTGTGTGAAAAACACAGCAAGCTGTAAAATTTCTTAAAAAATACACATAAAGTGATACGGAGCTATCAATATCTGTATGGTTACGGAAATACTATTTTTATTATTACTCGTTTTTTCATAAATAGGAAACTTATTTGAGTTGTATGTATGCATGTTTGTGTGTGTGTGTGTGTGTGTGTGTGTGTGTGTGTGGATGGATATATGAATGGACGGATGTAAAATGTATGGATTAATTAATAGATGCACGTATGCATGTATGGGTGTATATATGTATGTATCTTTGTATGAACGAATAAAGTAGGTATTTGTATGAAAAAACATACATGTACTTGCGTACTGTTCACATGTTTGTATATATAGGTACGTATGTGTATACGTATGGACGTATTTATATATATATATATATATATATATATATATATATATATATATATATATATATATATATATATATATATATATATATATATATATATATATATATATATGGTTCACGTGCATAGTTTGAAATACATTTGTATTTTACCGATGAATAGAGACTGGAGCTAGAATGCATTTCATTCAAAGTAAATCCGACAACTGATGCATTCCCTATGTTGTATTGACTATAAATTCTCATTCAGCTTTCTTAAACAGCGTCGTTTATCTTGACTGCAGTGTTGCACTCTCGTCTTAAAGTCGTTAACCTATGTCTAATATATCCTATACAATATGACATTGATTTATATACGACTTAAATAATGGCTTGTTAAAGTGCTCCGTATAATAACATCCTCCATCGCTGCGTTTGAAATTTATTTGTATTTGGATAGTAAATAGCTCGTCTAATAGTACATATGACTTCTTCGTAACTAAATATAAACAATTGCATTCAGTAATAATATAAGGATGGTTTTACATGTGCGTTTACGTCTCGGTAGGGGAGTGTTAAGGGTTCCGCATATATTGTAGTACTTTACATTTAGTTCAAATATACACCTCATTCAACACTGTCAAAACTGGGAATAATAAGAAGAGCTATTTGTAAACAATATCATTCAATGCTAGCTTTTCTAAAGGTTATTAAAAATGTACTTCTAGACTCGATTTTATTTGAAACAAATTAGCCAAGTATAAAAACTTTCAGATAATATATATTTATTAAACATAATTTACCAGATAAAAATATCCTAGACATCCTAAAGATTCATACTTTGTTTCACATTTTACATCCTGCCAATCATTTTTCATTCATATAGATGTCACCACCAGTTTTAAATAAAGTGCCTCAAATTTTGACCATAGGTTCATTTACGTGTCACATCTGCCAGGTTTTTACTGTCGCCCGATCAGTGTGGTTTTCTTAATATGCTGAGCAAATGAAAAACGAAATATCCCTACCGGATTCAATCAAGGGACCTTCTGCCTAGCATTCGAACGTTATACCACTACATCACCGCGAGTGGTGCTGTTTTAATCAAGGTTACTTTACTGACAAAGACTTCTATATAAAACTATGTATGACTGAATAGAAGAGCATTTACATCGAAATTTGAAACACCATTTGAGTTAGAATCCGGATTAAAGTTAATTCTCTTCCCTGCGCTAGATAAAAAGTGGAGGCCACGTGGTTTATGTTGCAGTATATTTTTGTGTACGTATGTGTATGTATCGTGTATGTATTTGTGGTTGTGTGTTTTAGTATGTGCTTTGTATATCGCTGCGTATCTGTATCTATGTGTACATTTATATCTTTGTCTAAATTTGATTGTGTATCTCTATATGTATGTATTCATTGTACGTGTATTAATTACGCATTTTGTATTTCCGTGTGTAAGTATGTATGTGTGTAACTATGTATTTGTTTGAGTGTATATCTTTATATGTATTCATTGTTTTGTTACGTACCTGTTTTGTACCTGTCTTGTATTCTGAATGAGCGACCACACCTTTACCTGGACATGTACTTTTAGAATCAAAGGTACACAAATTAATGTGGTCCAAATGAGCAGGTGACCTTGGCGTTGCACTGTTATCTGACGTGTTGCTATGTCCCTCCCTTGACATGTACTGTTCATTCATAAACACGCCTAAAAGTACACGCCGTAATTAACTGATACCAAATCACATTTCTATGTCAGACGAGCATACGCAGGTGAACTCGTATTTGTCCAAATACAATATAGGAAACGATCAAATTGTCATTTTCGTGGTCTAAAATAGCTTTCGGTACGATAACAAGATATAACAGATGACATTAATCCATTCATCCAATCTAGTCATTTATTTATTCTCTGATCCAGGTTATTTATTTGGCCTTGTGTGATATCACAATTTAGTTGAACTCTGTACCTTCTTTTAAATACGGGCTCAACTTGATGACATCTAATTGAAGCGATATTCTTCAGCATTTGTTTTGACCCCATTTTTATAACGTTGGTATTGAATTAAATCAAATTGAATATTATCAATTTATTTAATCATAATAAAATGATTAATTTCATTAATAATAATAATAATAATAATAATAATAATGATAATAATAATAATAATAATAATAATAATAATAACCGTTAAGGTAATGATACCATTGCATCATATCATTATTTTTTAATATTATTAATTATATGTATAAAAACAGATAAAATATTCAGATATGAATTTGTGAACGTAATAGAAATAACTTTGATGAGTACATCTCTGAAATCAATTGAACTATAACCAATTTTATCATTTCAATAAATTACTCATACCATGAAAACTGTTTCATATATGGTCTTTAATCTATTATTTTTTATTCCAGAATCCGTTTGATGTTTTCAAAGAATGGAGAAAAAGATATGGCGATGTTTACGGGTCAGAAATTTTGCAATTTTTGTTTTGATTGAATTAACTGTTTCCATCCTTTAATTGATCAACCCCTGAAAAACAGTGGACTCTTCTGTAAATAAGTGACTTAGACCAGTCCAAATGTGTCTTTAGGGGTGAATGGGCTAATAACTGCTTTCGTTTGTGTACTGTTAGAGCGTGTGACTTGCAGGTGTAATGTCTGGGGTTCGACCCCCGTTACCGGGGCATGTCATGAACAAAAAATGGTAGTGACTGGTTCTTCGCCAAGAGCGTGGCATACTTAGAGAATGTCTCGGTAAAATGTTAAACCGAGGTTAGAGCAGAACCCTCACTGCACTGACTGTAGTTTTATAGCGTAGGTCAATATCTGTGATAATTCACTCCATAGAAACGTGATTAAAAATGTGAGGAAAACTTACCGAGATAAAAACAACAATAGAATAAAATTCTCTTTAAACACACTGACTATATCTATCTATTCGAAAGTGCAAAAGTCCTTTAAACAGGTAGTAGAGAATGCTGCACGTATAAAATAGGTTTAAATACGTAACTGCTGTTTAACGGAATTTATGTGAACTGTTTGTCAAATATTTCTCCGTGTTGTATATATCAAATATAATCAACGTTTTGTCCCAAAAGATAAATATTTAACAGTATGTGATATTGGATTGAGGTGATAAACCTCACCTCAGTTCCACGGTCCGTTAAATGTTATTGAGAAGACATAAAAAGAAGAGCGATATAATCAAATGTTGTATTATACTGTTACTAATCCGACATGCGTCATTTGACTTAAATTTGAGTAAAAGACAGATTTAAATCTTTATTTCAAAAGAAGGCGTGGATATATTTAAAACAGATAATACGAAAATGACTTTGTCAGTGCTGTAGATTTGATCAACAAGAAATATTTAATTCGTATGTAAAAGCAAACTTACATCAGCATATTAGTTATCAAGAGGGCATGGGCCGACGCAAGATAACAGTTTGTTGATCTTTTTGTCGTTTTACGCCATGTAAGGATTTGATTATGCATCATAAAATATAATCAGTAACAGCTGATGTGTCATGTTGTTAAATGTTCTAAAGACACTTTCCGGTGGTGCAGTGATGGTCCCCGAACACAAGTCACCTGCTGTGATACTGGAACTGTAAAGTCGGTGACCAGAATCACTGTTTGGAGCTTTAGAAGACAGCAAAACATATGGCAAACATTTCAAAGACACTGATCTGTGACAATCCATAGATTGGATGAGGTGTCACATGGTAATATCGCCTTGTCGATCTGTAACACCCGCTGTTAGTCAATGGTCATATTCATAACCAAAACCATTACAATTTATGCAAAACGTCTCGTCACAGTCAGTATGAACATCGTCTGAGCAAGTAACTCAACATTTCAAGCAAATATGTTTCATATATTTTTATTCTCTTTACGAGAATAACAATTACCTGTTGTAAAATATTTCTGGTTACTGGCTAGAACTCTAAAAAAAAAACAAAAAAAACAAGTGATATCTGCAAAAACATTATTCTTTATTTCCAATGATTAATATGAAATGCTACGATAGTTTGCAACACCGTGTGATCAGGAATAAAAAATATGTGTTTTTGTTAAACAACAACAAAACCAAAAACAAACAAACGAACAAAAGATGAACGTGTCGAAATTGTGTATAGATAATAAATTGAATGTAGGTGTTCAATTGATTGATTGATTGATTGATTGATTGATTGATTGATTGTTGTTGTTTTACATCCCGCGAAGAATATTTCACTTATATGGAGATGTCACCAGCTATATATTAAGGGCTACAAATTTTGACTTTTGCTATGGACTGTTGTCAATGATGGTTTTTTGACGCGGAGGAATCAGCGCCATTTACACTCAGCTGCCGTGCAGATTCCTAACTATTTTTGATAGCAGCATACATACATGTAGTTAAACCTATAATTTGATCATATGACCAATATGTTCGATTCTACTAACTACAACTTTTCTCCACCTGTTGAACATTGATATCTTACCGGATGTATTGACCTTTAGTAACATATGTACAGTAACTCGTTCACACAAATGTTGTCATATAAAAACACTGTAATATGTATATTTCTTAATAATATAATACAAATACAACTACCAAACAAAAACCATACTGCTCTCATTTCATTCAGGTAATTAATTAGCCTGCGTTGAAAATGTATGGCATTTTTCTGCTACGGGGTTTCCGTAACAATTAATTACTGACTTTTTATTATATCGAATTGGGTATTCCCGGTAAGAAGTTCGGGAAAAGTATTCGTCATCATATAAATATTCCGATTAAAATAGTTTCCATCGCATCGTTACAGAATTGAATCTTCAATTGTAACAGGAATAAAAAAATCGCTCGAACGCCTGGAGTGAGTTCTTTATCAAACTTTAACATAAGAAATATCGTCTCCGTGAAATGTTGACCATTCTAGCAAGCGATTAGTAAAAGATAAGTATTCAATCAGCGTAATTGTAAAATGTATCTATATTATATATATATATATATAGTTTATCTATATTCTTGCAATAATCTCATTTCAGATATTTCGAAGGTTTTCGTCCAAGCATAGTAATTAACGACCCAGAGTTAGCCAAAC
>BROG01000890.1:180000-238735 GCA_030159075.1 Atrina japonica
TAAATTTCAATTTTTTATTTTTCATATTTTGATGAACTGTGAAATCAAAGAGAGGTGATGTTTTAGATTAGTGGTATATATTTCAATAGCATCAGTGCAACAAAGACGTTTATGATGACGTAAGATTGTCATTATTGTGTGGATTGCATGCGCATAACACTTGAACTATGTGCATTAACGTTCGACATTAAGAGCAGATCGCTTTCTGTAAAAGGAGGTTCCAGGAAAATCTATTGAAGATAAAGGCATATGTCTGTCATTCAATTGTATTTAATTTAACATTGAAGACAAATAATTAATAATAACGCCGGGTAAATTGGACTCTCCCCTGGGAATCAATTCTACTATTTCTAATCAGATAGGTGGCGCGCTATGTAGTACATCATTTTGTGATTGTCATTTTTGTATTCAGAAGTTCACGCGTGGGAGGCCCAATTACAAAGTGATCTCTTCCGATATCTTAAACTGATGTAATCCGCCGTAGCAACTAGGTACGCTTTTTGACGTAAAATCAATCTTCCAATACTGAAAAATGCTTTTTAAAAATGCCATTGATGATTCCAATTTCATCTCCGGCAGACCACTACATGTAAAATTGAACGGCTTTATTCAGAATGTTTCAGTAATTTCACTGCAAAATTGAAACGTTGACGTAGTATAGAGTATTGAATGTAAATTGAATTAAAGATAACGATTTATCATTACATAAGCCGTGAAGGATCTAAGCAATAGATACAAGTCAGGAAAAGAATATCTAAAGCACTAAAATGATTAACGGCACGGAGAAAATAAACGTCAAATTTTCGGGACGACCTGTCCTTCATCAGGACAAAGCATTTAAAATAACATGGAACAACGAACACATACTCACTCTTACGCAAACATCCACTCACACACACACACACACACACACACACACACACACACACACACACACACACACAACCGGAGAGTGAAAGAAATGCTACATATTACAAGTACAGCGTGATAATGCAATAAATAAATGAAAATGGAAACCAAACAAAAGGATAACTAAAATACTACTACACTAAGCTCAAACTACCAATGAAATGTGAATCGGACTAGATCGAAGTGAAAATAACTAGAAAAATGAATTTGATCTACAAAGTCAAGTAATCCAGAGTACAGTTTATTGGATTTAATTTCATGTTTTGACTTGGTAGATCAACTCTCGGAAACTCAGGCGGTCCACACTAGCAGTGATAAAGACTCATTAGTTATAAATATTGTTAACAATACAAAAGTTATAGTTTAACGAAACGCTCAAGAATTGATTTAATAAAACAACGAACTCTCCAAAGAACAATCATGGTCGTTATAACTGGAGGTATATATATATATATATAATATATATCCAAGCAATTTATATTGTGTATCTGTCAGATAAAGGTGCAAATCTAAAAGTGCAATACACCTGTCTTAAATTGAAAATACGTCAATAATTAGTAAGTTCTTTGACATATACTATAGCCAAATACAAATGCAATAAAGTCTCTTTGACGTATTAATGTATTATATTCATAATTGTGGTAATTATCAGCAGAGATTTCCACAAAATGTGTAGGATATTGTATATTTACACGATCGTTTATCAAATGTTTCAAGCACCAATTCTGTTAAACGAATAATACAAGGTTTTTCAACATTCTATGTGAACTTTCTGGTTGTTTTTGTTTGTTGTTTTATTTTCATTTTTATTTGTCTTTTGACGTGTTCGGCCACGTGAAAGAACTGTAAGGCATACAGCGGGATTGGAACCCGGAACTTGCTGCTCACTAGAGATGCTCATGCTTTAACCATCATAGACATTGCAAACAGAAAGAACATTCAACTAAACAGTAGTATGATTTATAACATTTATTTCAGACTTTTAGATCGGTATACACTGGATGCCTTTGCTTTCTCTGGATTTGAGTATGACGTCGGCAGCATGGAGGATGAAAATGCTGTTCTGTACCAGTATATGAAGGCATACAACGATTCGGCGGCAGCCGATAATCCTTTAGCAGGACTTGCAAGTAAGTTTAACAAATAATATTTAAGATACAGATGTGAAGTGACATTCCTACATATCATTATGGTACATATAGCATATTACATATCTTATCATTGGTAATAAATTGCAAATGTTTAAAGCATTAGAAATTGCTAAGGTAACCTGTAACTCGATGAGCGTCTGTTCAATGCAAAGTAAAACACTGCATGATACTGTGTAAGGATAAACACCTATACACACACGTAAACACACAAACATACACATAAATACATACACACACATACACACATAAACACTCACACATATAAACACACATAAACACTCAAACACTCATACACACACGTAAACACATGCAAACGCACATAAACACACACACACAAACACAAATAAACAAATACACACACAAACAATCAAACATACACATTTACACATAAACTCACACATAAACACACACAGACATAAACACATGCACAAACACAGCCACACATACACTCATATACAGACAAAACTCATACACATATATACAAAAACACAAGGACACAAACACATACAGATATACACGCACTTACAGATATACACACATAAACACACAAACAGGTACACACATAAACACGCATACAGATACATACACACATATAGATAAACACACATAAACACACAGACACATACACACGTAAACACACATACAGGTATACACACACATAAACACACAAACACATACACATGTAAACACAAACACACAGATATACACACACATAAATATACACATAAACACACCAACAGATATACACATAAACACTCATACATATATATATATATATATATATATATATATATATATATATATATATATATATATATATATATATATATATATATATAGATAGATATATAGATATATAGATAGATAGAAAGATAGATAGATAGATAGATAGATAGATAGATAGATAGATAGATAGATAAACACACATAAACACACAGACACATACACACGTAAACACACATACAGGTATACACACACAGAAACACATATGCGTGTAAACACAAACATACAGATATACACACAAACACATACACACATACAAACACATGCACACACACACACACTTATATAACACATAAAAACACAAGCACATACACACATATAAAACACATACCAATACAAATACACACAAACACATACACACATACTTATAAAACACACATACGAACACAAATACACACATACTTGTAAAACACATACAAACACATACAAACATACTTATAAAACACACATACCAACACAAATACACGCAAACACATATACAGATACTTATAAAATACTTATACAAACACATACACACATACTTATAAAACACACATACAAACACAAATACACATACTTATAAAACACACATACAAACACATACACATACTTATAAAACACACATACAAACACACACACATACTTATAAAACACACATACAAACACACACACAACCTTATAAAACACACATGCCAACATATACACACATACTTATAAAACACACATACAACACAAATACACACAAATACATACATACATACATACATACATACATACACACATACTTATAAAACACACATACAAACACATACACAAACACACACAGACATACACACACACACACACAAACAAAATTCATAACCATAAACTTGTATACAATATTTTCTAAGTACAGTCAAACTCACTTATATTGAACCCATTTGCATTGAGATTACATTTTATTTGAAATTATTTTGATCCTCCTGTATATATCTGTATTACCCTGAAAACCCTGATTATTGGAAAGAATCAAAACACTCCCATTCGATTTTAATATATCTGGGATTGACTGTATTTCTGCACCTGATCCGGCCCCTAGGGAAAATTTCAGGAAAATTATTATCTCACGACATAGAATTGCTAAATGTTTAAATGTAAATATTATAGACATTTACCATCTTCTTCAAGTCTCATTTTTCAAAGATAAAATCTTTATTTCAGGAGTTTACGAAAGTCTGACGCCTTTCTTGAAAATATTTGACAGAAAACATAAACATATTCATAAGCAACATCTACAAAAAGTACGTGATGTTTTACAAGATCAACGAAAAAGGGTACGGATGAATATTATAATAGTTCAGTGATATTTGTAATCTGTAGTTGACTTGAAATTTACTTACATTTACCAATGGAGACTTACATGCCGGTGACTTACCAGAGATTATTGAGTTTGTGAGTTTCCGTAATCGCATTGAGTGTTTATTAGTAAAACGGGCATAAGTTTTATATAGTAGACACGTGTATTGTAAATTCAGCAATTTTCGGCGGAAGAAATAAAATTTACGTTGAGTAGTCAAAAGTTTAAAAATTTTAAAACTGTGTCAATAAAATACCTTTATGGTCTCTTATTTACCTATAGATTTTAATTTCAAATTTAACATGTCTATAATATGTTTTATACCTCTAGAGCATTTCATTTCACGAAAATTTCAACAAAATGAATTTGCTTATATTGCAGTTAGAGAAATCCGCAAATGATCCGTCATCAAAAAATCTACTGAGCCAAATGATTTTGAGTGCTATTCCTTTTATAGACGAGGACGGCATACCAAAGAAACGACATATCTCCGATATGGAAATAGTGGCACATGTAAATTCCTTGATAGGAGGAGGACTTGGAACGACGAATGCCGCTCTTTCATTTGTGATTCATCAGCTTGCAATGAACCAAGATGTACAGCAGAAGGCATATGAAACTATCGTGGAACACTTCGGTTCAGAGGTTAGTATTCCCAAACCTCTTCTGACTTTTCATTTAAAAATTAATAAAATGTATATATTGACGTTATAAACCTCTCGTCAGGTCGTTGTCACGTATATTGTTAACCTTTTCTGCTCCACGGATAATAAAAAAAAGAAAGAGCTAACCATTTATATATTTTGTTGAAAAGGTCAAAGGAATAACGTTTTACAATGCATACAAGTACAAAAACACTTAATGGAGTCTCAATCAGTTTTCAGATAAACTTATTATCATTATTATTATTATTATTATTTTTATTATTACTATTATTATTATTATTATTATTATTATTATTATTATTATTATTATTATTATTGTTATTATTATTATTATTATTATTATTATTATTATTATTATCATTATTATTATTATTATTATTATTATTATTATTCGTTATATATTGTTCGACTCACAAGTGTAAGATGTCAGGTTTGATTACCGGTATCAAGTCATACCAAAAAATTGATGATAATAATAATGACTGTTACTTAGCCAAGCAATCAGCGTAGGAAGTGAAAGAAACACTGGTCATTGGCATGAGACCTAAAACCAAAGCTCCCGTGACAAGGCAGGTTTAGGATGTAAATAACTCTCACTGCATTGACGTCCCTATATAGTACTGGTCAAGATGTGCATCACGTGACTTAAAGCTTGTGACGTATCTGTATCTGTAAATTCTGAACTGGATGTAAAACAACAATACAAATTTATACCTTGACATTAGTTCATCAGTAAATCAATGTAAATACTATGTTATAGTAAGCTCCATTGGTAAATCAATGTAAATAATTATTTGTTATTTTTATTATATTTATTATTTATCATACGAAAGTTCAAAATTCATAACTGGAACGGTGCAATAAAAGAAATTACGCATCTATGATTTGGTTCATTCACAATTTTATTGTGATTTTTTACAGGGGAATATAGAATTATCTGCTTTAAAAGATGAAGTTTTCCTGGACATGTTGATAAATGAAACACTTCGAATGTTGCCAGTAGCTCCTGGGTATGTATATTTCAATTTTTTTACAGTACGTATACATTACACCAACTACATAACTATGCCGTATTTAGTTTCGGTTTCGATAGAACTTTGTTTTTTGAAAATAAACCACCGGAACCGCATGATTCAAGATGAGTTACTGTACATGTGAACTTCAAGCACTCTGTCAGATTCGCCATCCAGTTTGGTAACCGAGGCAAATGATTGGTTGAAATTTGTCTGATACATGTGTCAGTAATGGTCTGTAATAATTGGCATGTTTAAATAGGTTTTTTGTTCATAGATTGTTGCTACGGTTCTCGTTACGTAAAGAGCTTGTTAACATAATTTATGAAGAAAGTTTTGCTCATATACATGACGACCTTTCCAGCCATAGGAAAGGCACTATAAACTTTTACATAAACCCATCTAAAGATATACTTCAAATATGTGTCGCCTTTCATAGAACGACCCAGTCTATAGATAAGGACTACATGTAACTGAGGGTTTTCATGTTTGCTTAATGTCGATGTACAATTAAACGTAAGTAAATATTATAAACATAATACCGAAGTAATTGTTTTGCAAAAAAAAAACTCAAAGCAAAGGCTCAGGTCAATCGTGTCTGTCATTACGACCCCCATTATTTAAGCATTAATTTTAGAATAGATGTAGCGAGCTTTTAATGAGTTTAAAATATAAATGATGTTTTCTATACGAAATATTTCTCTGTTTAACTAAATGAAATGTCGAATTACCTGTTCGATAGTGGTTGTTAAGTCGTGTGTACCAATTGTTACGAGAACTTTTCCTTTTGAATTTGACCGGACCCACGATGGGTGTGATTGGTCAACAGAGGATTTTCAGAGGACAGTGTTTGTCCAATATTTGTACATTTCATCCTGTACATCTTGCGTATTTATATTTTGGTATCTGTGGTTTTTATATTTATTACAATCAGCTGGTTACGAGATAAAACTGTGTTCTTTGTAGCGTAGGGTAAAAGAAATGTGCAGTTTTTAGGGAGTGTCATAAAAATGCCACCGAAGACGAATGAGAGACATCAGGCAAAACAGGTGGCGGTTAGACTGATACATTTTGTTTCAATAGTTCAGTCCTTACAAGATTTTTATAGAATTAATGCATAACAATCTGACGAATAATGGATCATATTGGTCCTACAAAATTCATTTATATATAACTGAACATGGCGTTCTCGTTATCATTACATTCAGGGATAAATGTGTTAAAGGTCATTGTAATCAAATTCTTTATCACAGTGTAGGGAAGAACTCAAATATTTGGAAAGTATTTGATTAATGTTCAATTCTTTTCTATAGCGTTGCTCGAATGTGCACTGAAGATTGTGAGATAAATGGCGTCTCATTTCGTAAAGGAATGATGATACGAATAATGAACTGCACTCTTTACGCTGATGAGAAAATGTACCCAGAACCCGAAAAATTTAATCCTGAAAGGTAACAAGATTTTATGTATTTTTCAGGCAATTTCATTGATAGGAAATGAAACCCATAAATAATTGTGTTATTTATATCTGAAAAACTCAAAACAATATACAATGGTAAAATGGACAGAAAGGAGAATATAGATTCTCATCCTCAGTCATCAGAAAATGCCGTTTATATTGCATATGTTTAATCATAAAAATAATCTGTCACGAGTTTCCATTCAAATCACATTAATGATACTTGTAATAAATTTTCCATTTTTGCAAGCCAGAGCAACAAAATGTAAAATTCAAAATCTCGTATCATAAATGTGATATGAATGAAAACTCGTTTAAATATCCCACAAACACTCGCATATGGAGTGTATATTTCAAAAATTATCCTATGTGACAGGGCATGTTCAACATATGACATTCAACCGCGTTTGATGTAAATGTTTCACAAATTTACGGTCGGTATAGTAGTCTTGTTTGCAACTACTCTGACTACACTGGGTGAAATGAGTTACCAGTTCGATGGCGGTTGTTGAGACGTCTGTACCAATTATGACGAGGATTCGTTCCTGAGGTATTTCATTTTGACTTGACTGTGGACTCACGACCGTTCGACATGGGATACTTACTCCTCCATGGCACCTGATTCTTGATTTCTAGAAGTCCGTGTTAGTCCATTTTTTACCAGATTTGTATCTGTATCCTGGACATCCTAGTGATTTATACCTTGGTATCTGATATATATATATATATATATATATATATATATATATATATATATATATATATATATATATATATATATATATATATCGTTGGTATTCTTGGTAAAGCGATAAATAAGTTAAGAAAAGTCTTGAACATCACAATTTCCTATTAGTATTTGCTTTATTCCGTTACCGCTTTCACCATCGTGGTTCTTCAGACCGAAACTGTCGTTACTAACGGACGTAGCAATTATCATTTACAGAATTATATTTATAAAACTTCTTCTTTCTGTTAAATTTCGTAGATTTTGATGATATATATACGTGTGTATATATATATATATATATATATATATATATATAGAGAGAGAGAGAGAGAGAGAGAGAGAGAGAGAGAGAGAGAGAGAGAGAGATGATGATGATAATGATGATGATGATGATGATGATTATTATTATTATGATGATATTGATAAAAGTAAATTGAACAATAAGAATATTATATCCAGAATATGAAGCATCTACATCGTGTATGTATGGAAACGTTTGCTATCTCATAATCACACCGTCAGCACTAAATAATAGTTTCTATTTTAGAGAAGTATATAGAGCTAGCACTCATGAAGTAGGGTAACATTTCTGTGTAACTAAATGTTATAAAGATAATATCAAAATTACAGTTTGCGAAAAAGGTAAATGATGGATAAATTTTCACTATTCAATTACTTTTTTCATAGATTTTCTGCATCACAAAAACAAAAGCGCCACCCGTATGCATTTTTACCATACGGTCAAGGTCCAAGGATCTGTCCTGGTATCAAGTTAGCCAGTCTCCTACTGAAAGTCTCTATCATAGGAATATTACAGAAATATGTAATTGAGCCATGTAGTCAAACCGCGGTAAGTTTTTAAATGTTGTTTATATGTTTGACGTATAATATGTTCTTCTCATAAGTGATTTACATATATACTATTTTCTACTTTTCAGTTACTAATTGTTGCTATTACTTGACATTTCATTTTGAAGTTTTGTTTTTAAATGGTTTTGAATGTGTGAACTCTTTAAAATCTATAATAAATTGGTAAAATTCATGGAAAAGTTAAATTACTTAAGGGTAATCTGTGACTAAATTTTTTTTTTAATATCACAATCACTCGTATATCTTATTCACATTTTGGTTTTTTTCCAGGATCCTCTACCAACTGCACTGCGACCCATGCTAGTTCCAAAAGATGGCGTTTTTGTTCAGCTTCGAGAAAGAAATTGACGACAAAATAAAATTGTACCTGAAGCATAAGCGTTAAGATGGACAGATGCCCCGGAAGGCTGTTAAATAACCTTGTACATGTATCTCGAGCGATGCGTCAGTATGACAAAACGTTAGTGGGTATGATTTGACCTTCCTAATATGTGAACATACATCAATTATATGTCACAGATTATATATATATATGTATATATATAACTACAGATGTATAGATGTTAAGTGTTGGCATTTACATGATCTTAAATGTCATATGAAACAAGTATGGATGTATTGCTTGCATACTTCAAGTACAAAGCATATCCAGAAAAACTGTGTATGAAAAATAAATACAGTTCCGTGTTAACCCAGAACTGAACAGTAATATGTACTGTGTTACAATATCACCCAGAACTCTATGTCATAATACTCAAAGAAAGTGAAATTTCCTTGGTGAATTTCTTCTTACATTTCGATATTAATTGACGACCAAAGGTATGACTCTGTACTTTCATCGCCTTAGTTACAGTATTATTAAGGATTTTTTTGAGATTATAGAAGTACACAGGTCAGCAGTGGAGTTGTTCAATGAGTAGTTCAATTCGTGTGCCACTAGTTAAAACTGTCACTTCGATAACAGTCGTGTTCAGGCGCGTGTATATGTTCATAATCTCTGTGTGTATCATATGTTGTAACTCTCTATATAGTTAATTGTATATAATGTAATTACCAAAAGTCGTCAATCAGGGCGATATATTTCAAAATGAGATTAATGTTATTTATTGGACAGACAGTGTAAAAATATTAACAAATGAACAAATTTTATTTTTATATCAAAGAACGTTTTGCTGTCGTTTTTCGGACGGGTGTGTTCTGCAGGAAAGATTGATGTATATTGTGTATATGTTTATGTTGACAAGTCCTGCTGTGAGAATATGTTTCAAAGAGACATTCTGACACGAACGATAGCATCGTCTGTCTTGAACGTCATCGGAAATGTTCTTTTACTGGTTCTTAGTTAACTCACTGACCCCTGTAGCTATATTTGGACTCATCCATTGCAAAGAATGGGTGTAGTCAACTGTCGAAATTCCGGAGTGTATTATCTAGAATCCAAATCTTTTAAATTTCAATTGATGAAGCATTATAACTTTGGTATTATGTTTATAATGTCTTACAAGAAATTGACTTGTACAATTAACTTGTTCATTTGAGGGGCTCGTTACACAAAAAGTCTTAAGTCCTAAATCCTAATTGTCATGGGACTGCGATGCGTTGTCATGGTAGTAAGGACTAAAAGTTAGGATTTATGACAAAGGACCTTTCGCAAAACGGGTTTCTGATTCGTGGCAGTAGACCTTACTTTTTATTGATTTGGACGAGTCTACTTGTAATCATATGGGTTAGTGAGTAAATAGGTTTCTGATTCGTGGCAGTAGACCTTACTTTTTATTGATTTGGACGAGTCTACTTGTGATCATATGGGTTAGTGAGTAAATGATAAAGTCAACACTAAGAAGACCTTGTTGATTCTTTATGTTAAATGTTAAGTATTACTATTGTTACAATCATAGTTGTTATTACTCAGATATTGTAACATGTAATTCGATCACATTTTGTACCTTTATTTTAATTGTTTTATAACTTAACAGTAGTGGGATAATAAAGCAGTTTCACTCATTATGGTTGTTATGTTTATATTTTTTAAAAGTTTGCATTTTAATATGACCGAAAACGTGTGAGATTAAGTTTGTTTTATTGTTATTTAACAATATAAAAAATCTCAGATACCAAAGTATAAATCTTTAGGATGTCCAGGACATAGATACAAATCTGGTACAAATGGACGAGCACGGACCTCTTTAAACCAAGAGGTGGGATCAGGTGTCATGCAGGAGTAAGCATCCCCTGTCAACCGGTCACACGTGCCGTTAGTCCATAGTCAAGTCCGAATGAAATACGTGAGAAAAGAATCCTCGTCACAATTAGTACAAACGTCTGAACAATCACAAACGAAAAGGCGACTCGGTATTTCATCTAGCGAAACTGAGTAATCGCAAACAAGACCATTTTACCGACCGTAACAAGTAAAAAAGAAAAAGTGCCAATGAATAACCGAAACTCAGTGTACATTATAGTACGACAAATTAAATATTCAAGTGATCTCCACGTGAAGAACAATTGCGAATCCCAAACGAGATGGAACTAGCTCGAAAGGAGTCAGCTTACTCTGTTGGCATGTCACATTCGTTGCAAATGGATACTTTTGAGTTCAGTAAGACAACAATTCGAAACATATATGGAGATATCACCAGGTTTGTATGAAGTGATGCAAATTTTGACATCAACTTAGGACTGACGCAAATGCAGTACTACTCCTTCTGTAACAAGGGACCTCAGTTTTAAGTGATAGACCCATGACCTTCACTTCCTATACCGAGAGCCTGGTATAAGAACAGTTGTTGCCATTTTGGCATGACCCTGTACTGGGATTCAAACCCATCACCTAACCCATAAAGAATAATTCATTAAGTCTTGTTGCATGCTACATTTATTTTAAATTGGAGCTCAACTGATGAAGTCTAATTGACAGAAACGATATCGTCTTGAGCATTATAACTTTGGTAGTATGTTTATAATATTTATAACCACTAGGTCGTTGCCACTGCTGGTGGACCTGAGTACCGAGGGTAGAGTACCTGGTATCTTGGTACCAGCTGTCTATCTGTATACTAAAGTAATATTTGGCACTGTTAATATCATTTAAATTCCAACTTTTTTCTAAAGCTAAGATAGTCATTTTTTTTTTACAGTGGTTACTCTCAAATTTCGGCTATACTTTTAGAGATATTACCTTGTATAATACCAATTTCTCTTTAGAAAATAACTTTTAAATTGGAGCTCAACTGATGAAGTCTAATTGGCAGAAAAGATATCGTCTTGAGCATTATAACTTTGGTAGTATGTTTATAATATTTATATGGCTTTTAATGGTAGACGAAAGAACCTACTAACAAAGTGCCAGCGATGAAACCAGTGGCCTTCCATAAGTAAACGAGCAATTATTTTCACAACATCAGTTTATGATCCAGTCCTCTGGTGTTGACTAAAGATGGTATTTTGGGTTTAGAGGGGCTGTGTTTACCCAACAAAATACTTAGATTTTTTTCTATTTTACCACCTGTGCTTGATATACAATGACAAATAAGAAATATATAAAAATTTCAGATACCAAAGTATAAATCAATAGAATGCCCAGGACATAGAAACAAATCCGGTAAAACTGGACAAACACGGACCTCTGGAAACCAAGAGGTGGGATCAGGTGCCATGGAGGAGTAAGCATCCCCTGTCGACCGGTCACACCCGCCGTGAGTCCACAGTCAAGTCCAATGAAACAAGTGAGGAGTGTATCCTCATCATAATTGGTACAGACGTCTCAACATGCGCCAACGAAAAGGCAACTCAACATTTCACTTAGTGAAACAGAGTAGTCGCAAACAAGACTATTATACCGACCGTAAAATTTGCGGAACGTTGACATTAAACGCGGTTTTCGATATCCCTGTGCCAATAATTTGTCAGTGAGTAGTTTACCTCTGTTTATGAAATCATCATATGTTCTGTACGCCCTGGTATATCGGATCATTTGTGAAATATAAACTCCATATGCGGGTGACTGAGGGATATTACTACTTAAATGTGGAAAATTTAAGGACACCGCTAACTTTTTCTTCTATTGATTCAGCAGTTTCTGAATGAAGTCTGCTTCGTATAAATAAAGGAACAGGTCGGCCATAAAGGAGCACAATTGGTTCCCATAGGAATGCCGACAGTTTGTTGAAAGACCACGTCTCCGAACATTACAAATATATTGTCTATTAGAAATTCCAGCATGTTTTTATATCAACTTCAGTATATTTATGTGTAGAATCAGAGTGGTGTTTGACGAAATAAGTATCCTGATAGCCAATCACTAGATATTTAAATTTTCGGGTACCACCTTTAGTGAAAAAGCATACAAAGGGATAACAATTTTATATTCCTATATATTATTGTGAGAATAACGTCCATATACAAAAAAAAAATTGAATTGATAAATTGCAAGCAAAAAGGTGCCAAACCTAGGTTTCTCAAGCATGTGTATGTTTTGTATATTTCTGTTTATTTATTGTGTATCAATCTAAGTAGTACAAAAGGAAAGATTTTTTTTGTAAAAGCTAATATGCATTAAAAGCTGACACCACTAATTACTGAATGAACACAGCATGAATGGCTGTAGTAGACAGAACAATATGTTGAAGTAAAAAGCATTGTTTTGGATATACTGTAAATCCATACATTTTCGCGATTTCGAATGCCCGTATCGTCATACTATGATCATATTTCATTACGTGATAAAAAAAATCGCGATCGAGAACTCTCACAAAAATACGCGTAAATATAAATTCTCGCGATTTAACTCGGAGAAACAGTATTGAAAACATCATTTAATTAACCGCATTTCTTCAAATATCTTATCTTCTGGTGGTAAATAACTTCTTCAAATATCTTATCTTCTCGTGGTACATAACTTCTAATTAAATAAAAAACAACATATATCTAGAACATATACGAGAGAAAATCGATTATGTTGTACAACTTCTGACATACTTCTGCGGGCAATGTATTGACGGAAGTCCGTAAACAGTTACTTCCGTGTACTTTTGTAATACTTTTTATTATGTGCCAGTAATCAGTGACAGTTTCAAATCTCCCTAAATTCTGCAACGTATTTCACGTTGAATATTTGCTTGTTGTGTGGTTATGTAGGCCACACTTAACAATTTTCAAATCAACTACATACGCTTACATTGATAAAGGGAGTTGTGTTTTTTCATGGTTATTTGGAAGAAAAGAAAAGTTACAATAATATCTTATTTCTGTATTTTTTTATTTTGCAACCCTTTCTTACACTTAAATAGGTGTTAAACAAGCATATATATATATATATATATATAGAGAGAGAGAGAGAGAGAGAGAGAGAGAGAGAGAGAGAGAGAGAGAGAGAGAGAGAGAGAGAGAGAGAGAGAGAGAGAGAGAGAGAGAGAGAGAGGTGTACACATACGGAAGGCGATTTTAATTATTTGGATTATAGTTATTTCTTTATTAAGAAATTTAAATGTTTGGATGTTATCCGTACACTCCAGGATATTGTTAATTTGATATGACTTGAATTAAAATCCAAATCAGTATGTGTCTTATTCTGTGTAAACTCCTTCATTTTGTTCAGGAATACCTTCGATCAATACATTGCCTGTTAGATCTTATGTGCAACCGATAGTAGGAATTGCTTTGTATTACATATATTTCAGTTTGAATTTGAATGGTGTTTTAAGCCACTCAACAATTTTTCGGTTATATGGTGTTGGTCTGTTTTTAATGGTGGAGGAGAGAACATGGTTACAATGTACACGGAAAGAGACCGCAAACTTTCCCACAAAACATCAGCTTAGGTTCCAGCAGGACACGAACCTCTACTGACCAGAAGTGAGAGACATCACGGTTTAAATCCCTGATACCGTAACCACGAATGCCTCTAATAATATTCAATCTTATAAGGTTCTACTTGATGGGTACATTATAAGCTATTGCCATCTCATTGCGTTCGTTGTCCGCCTTACCATACATTAACCGTCAATCAACCTCAATTGACCAATATGCACCCATCTTAGCAGGGATGTTTACTTTGTGAATTTCTATTAGGTTTGTTCAATTACTGTTAATGAAAAATTCGACGTCGCCAAAAATGTACATTCTGATTAGATGAAATTTAAAACTTGACAGATATTTCAAAGGCAATTGGTTTGTTCTTTTGCAGAGCTATCACGTTGTAGGACGTTTGATTTTTTTTTCGTCTGATCCTTAATTGTCTAAGGTCACATTCACGAATGTTTGATAATACTCCATCTCTGGCTGAACTTTGAAAACCTTCTTCTCAAAATTCACTCCCAAAATTCACTCTAACAGTTGACTATAAAAATACAATTACAAGTTTTATTTCCTGTCTTACTATTTTGAAATCGTAAGCACTAGGAGACAATTTGGAACATAGGCCTTAAATGACATTTCAAACATCAGTATTCGTTTCATCAATGCGAAAAATATAATTTCATAGTTTATTAGGAGTATGTGCCACAGTTGTGATTTTATAAGTTTAATTTTGTTTTTCTCTTGTTAACGCTATATAAAGAAAAGGTTGCATTTGTTTCCATAAAAATGTGGGTTTTTTTTGTCGTTTTGTATTTTTGCTCTGGTAGAAGGTTGTTTTTTTATTTTAAGGTGGACGCTTAACATGGCCTAATCGCTTTTAATGGATGCAGTACATGTAGTACATAGATTTATCGCGTCATTTTATTTGCTCACATTTTGTTGTTATCCAACATGTAATAGTACGGGACCTAACCAACTCTAGTAATATTGTCAGTAATGGTAAGACTTTATGGCACTGAAATACCGATTAAGCCAAGTGAACGTGGTTAATGTAATGAAAGACTACAAATTTACATCCACTGACAGCATACGTTCTAAACGCGGACACAAAATATGCAAAACTTGTCAAATACTCATTACCGATAATTCATTTGCAAGTAATGTAACAAAACTTTTTGTTCAACTCATAGCTTCGATAACCTATGTGTAAATGCTGGTGTACGCTATCGAATGTTCCCCTTTTTGGAGTGTTCTTTTTGCGTGAGAGCAAGAGACAGTTGAGGAGCAGACATCGATTCCAAATTAATGGCGATAACCAGTTACAATATAGACTTTGCAATCTGCAAGATCATACCATCCTGTCCCTGAGAGTCCGCATTTTAGAAAAGATTTATCATCCTACAAACAACCCTAACTAAAGCAACCCTTTTAGGCGAAAACGGGAATAACATTGGCTTAGACACCATATGGATGCAACGATCACGTTGATAGTAAATATAATCTTACCAGTCCTGGATGCCAATCAGTAAATGTTTAAAGTTTATTTGACCGAATCAACAGAAGACATCGTAGCCATGGCTCAAGGAAATATAACAAGCCCGAGATTCACGATGTTTCATTGGATGGTCTTTTACCATTTGTCAATCATCAATTAGGTCTTCATCATATTATTTCAGACTGAACTAAGTCGATCAGTAATGTTTTTCAACGATGAATTCGACGACTTAAACATTCTGTCAACCCCAAACACAATTCATTTTTTTTTGTGTGACTCTGATGTTGTCAGAGAACTTTCCCATCTCCAAGATAATTTTATAATCGTCCCTGCCGACAACTTCACATAAGTCTGCCGGAGATACTACTTCAGCATTCTAATGAGGAACGTGGACTCAACACACTTTCAGGAAACCATACATACACTATGTGGTATATTAGATAATCATAAATCATTCTCACGTTGTTTGGAATACTGAAAAGGGACGCGAAACTTGAATTGCCATACATTTATTGGTTTCCAAAGATGCACAGAAATACATATAAACATCGATTCAGTGCGGAGTCATCTAGGTGCTCTACCTAGTCTTTATCCATTCTATTCACCAAACTGTTTAGGTATATCAAGCAAGGTCTTCAGAGGTACTGTACATCGACCTACTCTAGAAGCGGAGTCAATCAGATGTGGATCCTAAAGAATTCAAAAGATTTAATGGAACATTTAAAGTTTCAAAGTTTCAAACATAACAAGCATTAAGTATTTTAATTTTTCAATCCTTTATACAACAATCCCTCTTCTTAAACTTAAAATTAGACTCATGTGCTATACAAAACTCGTTTGTTTACAAAAATGGAAATAAACATTTAGTATTAGGTCATATTTTGTGAAGGAACACTGATTCCAATAACAAGTACACAGAAGACGATATTATCAAGATGAGTTTCTAGTAGACAACATATTCGTGGTTTTTGCGGGAAAAGTTTTCCAGCAAATTGTCGGCATTCCGATGGGTACCATTTGTGCACCTCTCTTGGCTGACATCTTTTTCTATTCATATTAAGTGGAATTTATAAGTCTCTGCTCTCCACAGAAAATAAATGGCTAGCATATCGGTACAGTGTTAGTTAGGACAACATGTCTGTCTATGAAATAATCCAGAATCTCAGAATTACCTCGGCAAGATGCATACTGCTGGGCTTGAGATCAGTGAGACGACAGAGAGCAACACATCTGCTTTTACTCAGATTTTCTCCTGTCCATTGGAAAGGAATGTAAAACTTTACACCACCGTTTATGACAAATGCGACGATTTAAATTTCTGTATCACGAACGTCCCGTTTCTAAGTAGTAATATTCCATCTTCTCCTCCTAATGACGTTTTCAATTTACAACTTATTCGTTATGCCATGGCATGTTCCTCCTATGACTGTTTTTTCTGAAAGCCAAACGACTCGCCAATAAACTATTTAGTATTCACACAAGATTACTTTTTTGAACGCTTTTCACAAAGACCTTTATGGTCGATCTTGTTAAACATTATGAACAGCATGATCCGGTCTCATATAGAAAACCTTCCGCATAGATAACCCACTGGAAATTTTCTATATAGAACACCCCCCCCCCCCTCTCCCGCAAAAAATATCTACATAGAACATCCCCCCCGAAGGAATACTGAATAGAAAACTTTCCGCCATTGTCCAATAAAGAGGATATTCTACCTTTTTTTTAGAAAATGCCCCTTTCCCGGAAATATATCCATATAGAAAACTTTCCTCCTTAGTCCGGAATATTTTAATAAATCTGTTCACTGATTCTTTCCAAATATAATATACTATGAAATTATATACTGAGTGCAGATCCCACAATATTCCAGATTTGCTTTTTAAGAGACACTTACTCTGAGCGTATATATATATACTATAACGTCTAAATTATCAAATCTAAACAACAATTAGTTTTTGAATCATTCTATGTCTGAATAAGATTCATAGTGAGCAAATTAATCAATGTCAAATAAATATGCATTGTCAGAACTTCTAATATTTTGACCTCTGCTTGGTCGCGAAATATTCTTTAAGTGAACTGATTTAAAAAAAAAATTCAAATACCAAAGTATAAATCAATAGAATGTCCAGGACATAGATGCAAATCCGGTGAAAATGGACCTCTGGAAACCAAGGTGGGATCAGATGCCATGGAGGAGTAGGTATCCCCTGTCAACCGCTAACACCCACCGTGAGTCCACAGTCAAGTCCAAATGAAATACGCGAGGAACGAATCCTCCTCAAAACCGACACAGATGTCTCAACAACCGCCAACAAAAAGACAACTCGACATTTCACCTTGTAAAACAGAGTAATCGCAAACAAAAGAGCAAAAGATGTCAGCCATGAGAGGTGCACAAACATTGCGTTTGTCGTATGCTCTGGTATGTACGAGTATTGACTGAATTGGGGTCCTGTTATGTACAAGTGTTGACCGTGTTTGGACCCCAGTATGTACGATTATCGACTGTATTTGTACGGGTATTACATGAGTTTGGGTTCTGGTATGTACAAGTATTGGCTGAATTTTGGCCCTGGTATGTACGAGTATTGATAAAATGCAAGATATTTACGGGGTTCGGGCCTCGGTATGTTAGCGTATTGACTCTACGATTATTGACTGTTCACTGGGTTTCAGCCCCGGTATGTGTATTGACTTGGGTTTGACCCTCGTATGTACGAGTATTGACTAAGTTTGGGTCCCTGGTATGTGCGAGCATTGCCAAAGCTTGGGATCCCGTATGTATGACTAAGTTTCGGCCATGGTATGTACGAGTATTGACTTGGTTTGGGCCCTGGTATATACGAGTATTGACTGGGATTTGACCCTGTTGTGTACGAGTATTGACTGGGTTTTGGCCTCGGTATGTACGATAAATTCTGTTGATTTGCACTACGACAAAATATTCATAAAACGTTGGATCTAAGGAATGTTGATAAAGTAATCTGACAGATACGTAATGTTTCAGAACGTTATCTAGAACGGTTTTATGTTCATGTTTAAGACACCTAGCACTGTAAAGTACATGACAGTAAATAAATATGATGTGGGTTGTTGCTAGCATTGCTGGTGTGATAAACCGAACACTACATCAGCCTTTGTCATGTTGAATACATACCTCTGTTTAATGTCATTATAAAAACCATTTACAACATAGATATTTTAACAAGCTGTTTTTATCACACAAAAGTGCAATGATATGTCATGTAGTATATCAAGCTTTGGCTTCAGGTTTGTTGTCTGCTTCTGTTATCAGAAGATCCATGGAGCCTAAATCGCTCACCTGTACATTTAGCAAAAACATACAAATTACACTTTAACCCGTCGCGGCCATTTTGGATGACGAATCGTCACCAAAGTAACAACTTTTTGTTAGAACCTTGTAAGTAACATTAGTGTCATGTTTGGTTTCAATATATTTAGCGGTTCTTTTGTATGTATTTACCGCTACGGTGCTATAAAAAATAAAGTTCCCCGATGGCGGCCATCTTGGATAACGACTCGGCACCAAAAAAGAAGACTCGGTCATCACCTTATAAGAAAGATTCATGCCATTTTTCGTTTAAATCTATTCTGCGGTTCTTAGAAGATTTTTGTATGTATTTCACCATTGGGTCCTATGTCGAGTGAAATGTTATTCATCTTACACCTATATTATAACCGTTAAATTGTACTAAAAATACTGAGAGTTTTCAAAATCACAAACTTTGCCAAGCGATATCAATTTACCAAAATCGATTTGATGTTTTATGACATGACATGTGTTTTTTGTATATAATAATAGAATTGATAGTTCATAGACATCTATAATCGTCTGGAATGCTTTTTATGTGTGTATATGTATACGTGTTTTTGTGTGTGTTTTTTCTGTCACTATAATTTTTAATTTGCAGTAGGCATGTGTCATTTGCTTTTTTTTAATTTGATTAAAATTTCAGTTTAAACGCCAGCAAATGACTTTGAATGTAAATATCGAACATAATTATGATTATGCATTCTCAAGATAGAGATGAGACATTTAGATAGCTAAATGAAGTTTAATACCTTCTTCATTTGATAACAATTTGTATTATGGTGCTTGACTATATAACAAATCAAAATTTATTTTCCAAATTTTAAGAAGGGAGTTTAAACAATGGTAATTATTTTAACATCCTCACGTATATAAAAAGTGTGATAGCAATTATGACAAACAAGAAAATATGGTTTAAATATCATAAATATAATATAATGCTCAGGACGACCGTTAGGTCTAATCAGTCTATCACCAGGTGATATGAAAGCACTCTGCATAGAGCCTTCTCCCTCGAAAAGCTAATCCCACCATACTCCGAAAGACTTATTTTATATATTGTCACATTACAAAGTTCAAATCGGGATTACCTTAGCACGTCTTTTCACTTTACTAAATTACAAGTTTATTTTAAGTATATTTAGTGTCTTTAAAAAGTAATATTGATCGCTTTGTTAGGTATGATCGTAAAATATCATTATTTTTATCGTTTAACTACCTCTTTCGATTCAATAAACACAACTAAAATATAAGAAACACATTTAAAATCAGTGGGAGCTAATATCTAAGGCCTACCTAGGTTGCAATTCTTTTTTTTTTTTTGTTAAATCCAGTATATTCCGCTACTCCGACCGAAAATTATAGTCGGCGGCTGGACCGAATTTGTTTACATTATCGATCCGCCGGACACTTTTTGAGGTCGAACCGATTATTATACGACAGCGGCCATCTTGGATGACGTATCGGTACTAAAATTAAAATACTTTGTCAGCACCTCATAAGCTTACATAGATGCCATACCTGGTTTCAGACTGTCAGAATATAGAATATAGAATATTTTTATGTATTTTCCAGATCTTATAGTAAACTAAGCCCCCTGGCTTCCATGTTGGATGATATATCGGCACCAAACAACTAAGGGCGCTTAATCAGCCTTTCACAAGGAACATTTTTGTCATGTATGATTTCAATCAATTTAATGGTTCTTCAGAAGTTCAAAATGTAAAATGTGGAAGGCCAAACGACGGACGCAATGATGGCAATAGCTCACTTATTATTATCTAATATCTGTTATTCCAAACCATCTATTAGTAATATGTATTTCTGATGAGTAATACCCTATTGCGTGTGAAATTACGTTTTTAACACATTGTCGACAGGATCTGATATTGACTATCTGAGGTATATTGACCACTTATATTCACGAAAGTGCAGGTGTATTTTACTTTGAAGGTCCACGTGTAAAGTAGAAAAATATCAGTTTACTTCAATTAGAATATTGGTTAACGATATTTGCTCGTTCATTTTACTGCCTTTGATACCGAACCAAACATTTAGTCTCGTGTCGAGAGAAAAAAATACCTTCGAATATACCACTACCCTTCCGCAAATATATTGACACATATTCTTACATAAAATCTAACGGTGACGTCATAATTTTCTCAGAAATAATTCGCATTAATAGCAGATATATCGGGGTTCGAATTCAATTAATCTCTGAACACTTAGCAATATCTTTTACAAATGATTCGGTACTGGCGTAAAATCATTATTTCAAATTCTATTTCTGATAATCTACCTCCAGCATAGATGAACTCACAAGAGTTTTACACTGTCGACTGGACGTGAGTAACATCAACAATTTGAAAAACCAATCGCAGTTTAGATCTTAGCCGCTAAGAGTACATATATTTGGTATTTCTATAACAATAAGGGATATTAAGTTTCATGCGGGCTAAAAGTACATATCGATGGCTGTACTGTTTATAAATCATAAGCTATATCTTCAGCAATGAGATTTTAATGCGCACAATTACCTTACACAGATGATTAATGACATTTCAAAAGGCAATAGAATGGCTTTATAGTCCTGATTTGTCACCGATTATAAAGATTTTCAATTGTCAGATTTATTTAAACGTACAAAACATTTACACATCAAGTACCGCAATGTTCTATCTCTCTGTATGTCGATCTTCCTATCAATCTATTTATCGTTGATAATTATGATCAACCTTTACGGTATACATTACGAAATAACTCACATTTAGACTCGCCCAAATTAATAAATACAGAAGTATGTTCTACTATCATATTCCAGGGGTGAACAAGTTCATATTGCATGAAAAATTATCATAGAATTTTTATTCTAAATCATACAACCAAGAATTCCGACAATGGACATTTATTGAAATGTTTAGGTCTAGATATGATCACAGGTGTTGATGGGATAGCACGGGGTTTTAGAATTGAACTTTCATTTAATATACATGTCGAACTTAGTGTGACAGATTATAAAACATTCACTCTTTTTATCTCGCCTATGTTTGATTTTATTATAACCAACGTACTTTAATTAACGTTAACGGGGTTTTCCTCTGTCTGAGTTTACAATTCCCAACATCATGTTAATTGCGTTAGGGTTTGCTTCCGTTTAATTCTGTGAAGCCGAACCAGTTGTTAATGGCGTTAAATTTTACTTCCGCTTGATTATGTTTTTCCTAACCTGCTGCAAATGACGTTTTGATTTTGTGGATCTGAACTAACCCCAAAACTTCGGTATTGTGATTAACCATACACCGTTAGTCAAGTTACATTGTAGACCTATCATTTATTTGCAACAAACATTTAATAAATGTTTTTGTTTGTTTATCGTTGATTTCATATTCAAAGCTGCCGATCTCCATATTTGTAAACAAGTTGTAATTGCCAGAAATGCCGACTGTGCATAATTTTAAATTGTCGCCAGCGATAGGACAATGCAATACATTTTGAGCTGACACTCTTCGTTTTCAAGACCTCTGGACGACCCTACTGTAAATGACGTTTTACTTCCGGTTGATTTTGTGATTCCGAAATAACTGTTAAACAAGAACTGTTTGATTTTTTGATTCCGAACGTACTAAATTTTGTCAGGATTTGTTTCTGGACACCTGGTCCTATCCCGTTTTAGTTTCGCAATAATTCCTCTTCCGGGACTTTCGAATATCCATTGGTACTTCTTCTTTATATTATGTGAACCCGAATCTATTGCTGATGAAGGCAGGTTTCACTTCCGTCTGATTTTGTGAATCCGAACCTATTCCTTAAAAACGTCATGTTTTAATACCGTTTGATGTTTTGAATCCAAATCTATTCCTAGGGTTTTGCTTTGGGTTTGATTTTGATATTCCACACCTTCCTAATGACATCAGGTTTGCTTCCGGTTGATTTTGTTTATCCAAATATTCTTAATGAGGTCAGGTTTTGCTTCCGGTAGATTTTGTTAATCCGAACCTAATCTTAATGCCGTCAGGTTTTACTCGCGTTTGATTTTGAAAAATCCGAACCTACGTAATGACGTCAGGTTTTGCTTCCGGTTAATTTGCTAATCCTAACCTAATACTAAAGACGTCAGATTTTGCTGCCGTTTGCTTTTATCAAATCCGCACCTTCCTAATGACGGTATGTTTTTGCTTTCGGTTGATTTTGTTAATCCATACCTTCCTATTGACGCGAGGGTTTGCTTCCGGTTGACTTTTTTAATTCGATCCTATTTAGTAGTATATTTCTTTTCTTTATGTCAGTGTTGCTACATAAATATCATTATCTTTCAACTTTAAAACTGAACATTTTCGTAATCTAAAGACCGAATTCAATCAATAATGACTGTACACAGGTGTTCTTATTAGTAATTTTAATTTCATTCTATTAGAGCGGTGACGGATTTAATTGGTTTTCTATTACAATGAGCAAAACTAATAAGTTTAAAAATAATTAACACGATACTGTAGAAAGTATAATAGCATATAAATATATATATATATGTGGAAGAGTTTGCCAGTTTACTTGCGCAAGGTCGGTAGTCTTTACCCGGGTAAACTGGGTTTCTCGCCCACCAATAAAAACTGGACGCCATCATATGACTGAATGATTATTGAGAATGGCGTAAAACAAACAATCAAATCAAATCAAACTATATATATATATATCAACAATTACAGAATACTTTATTATGCAATAAATTATTTTCTGTTCTGGACAATATGGAGCACGAATTTTTTTACATGCCACGCATTTTCAGATAGCAACCGAAAGACATGGAATTTTCAATTCTGATACCATATACTTAACGAAGGGGCAAACCGCCGTTTTATTTATAATTGAAGACTGAGAAACGAACCCTGGACATCGCCTTACGATGTTTAAGCATTAATCAACTCAGCCACAGAGTGGTTTATAAAAATATTGAAAACATTGACCATTATCTATACAATAAACTAAGCCACAATCTGGTTTATAAAGTATACTACACATTATAAATCATATTTCCTGTCATGTATTCAGTGTTGTCATTACAGGTTCAATGTTATATCGCAAGCATTTACAGTAAGTAATCTAACAAGTTAAAACCTGTCACCAAAACGTAGAACTTGGTCAATATTAATATATATGACGTATCTATCTGTAATGTTAGATTAATTGTTCTAATGCACTGTTAAGCAAATGTAATTATTTTCGTTATTATATACGCTTGCTTTGCTCTGTTGCTGAACATTAAAGACATTGCAGTCTTTTTAGAAATCCATAGAAACCAAGTTGTCTATATCTGATCCCTGTGTTCTGGCTGTTAACAGTGTTAAACATTGTATATATAGTATCACAAATACCAAAGTATTACTCGAAAGAAGCTTCATGAGACAATCTATAATGCAGGGAAACATTGAACACACACGGACCTCTGATAATCCAGACGTGGAAGCAGGTACCATGGATATGTTAGGACTCTATAACGCAAAATGCTGTACAATGTTTCGCGGTTTTTGTACGCATAGTTGACATTATGTGTGTTCATTGTTTTATCTATACACTTTAAATGTGGTTTCGACATTTCATTTTATATTTCATTCTTTAACACTTACACTCCGTGTGTTTATTAGTTTACTTTGAACATTCCGCATCTGACTATTTTCAGCCTATTACAACAGAAAACATATTCATTCTGTCTTAAGTTCGCCCTAACTACCATATTTCACAGATAGCACGTGTGACTGTATTTTAGGTATTTTCGCTTTCATTTCAAGTTTAACCTCTCATCTTATAACGAACATAACGAAATTTAAACGGGATCTAAAATTTCCAGGTATAATATTATAATTCCAGCTTTACACTCAAACTAAGTGTGTCCATTATATTATACTTATATACTTGAACATTGTGTATTAATTATATAACTCCAGCTAAACAAATGTAGTATGTTTATTACAAATTTCCATCTGTACACTTAAATATGCATATTAGATATATCATTCGTCTTATATACTTGAATCAAATCAAATAAAATATGTTTGTTCATATATACATATATTCCTAACGAGTAACGAGGCTGGTCTTTGAACATGTTGCCATATATTAATCAAAATGTCGCTGGTGGTATAAAACAAGTCTTGAAATATATAGGCAGATATGCTTTTAAATATTAACAATGAATAATATCGACATTTCCAAAAGGTTGCAATTTAGTGTTATTTTGTTTAGTTTCATACATGACATCGAATGCCTAAGATAGATATTAACCACGCATCCAGTAAGAGTACATACCTGTCATGTCTATTTTATATTTAGCAAAGGTGCAGATACCATAAATATATTTTTGACAACGAACTTCCCACTCGCTGTTTGTACTTTTATTGTAATGTAAACAGCAATATCAAATGTATATAACTCTCTCTCAGACACACACATATACATACATCTACACACATACATACTCACATTCATGCATACACACAAACACACATATAGAAACTCATATTCATACACATATGCATACATCTACATACAGACAAACCATTATATACCGAACTCAAAGGCGAATGAATGTTTATTTTTTTATTTTTTAAATATTGGGGTTATAATGGTAACAAAGACATTGGCCGAGGAATCAAAATTATTTTAAATGAAGCGGGGTTTCCAATTAACAGAGCTGAATATAAGTTGGTTCGGCCGTAAACAAAAATACATATCTTAAATATAGACGTGTCAGGGCAGTAACACACTTAACACTAAAAGCATAATGGATTGGTCTAGGACAACACAGAATATCATACCATCTAGATACCTACTGAGAAAGGGTTGATAACAAGGATTTGTAAATGTGGAAAAAGAAAGGAGCAATTATTTGATTACAATTGCTAATTATAAATTGCCAGAACAGCGTGCGTGCGTGCATGCGTGCGTGTGTGTGTGTGTGTGTGATAAAAATTATATAAGATACACAGACTAAAAGTACTTTAATCAAGACGATTCATTTTGAAACTTGGTGAATATTTATCTAAATACTCGAATTACTCCCGTTTGTCAGCAGTTAACTTTCACTTTCTATGTATAATGAATGTTTAAACCATTTGTCTCCATTTCGGTGATTAACGAGTGGAATGTACTTTTAAACATCTACAACATAAACGGACACCTGTACGGTATATTTTTTTCCCACCTCTGTCTGTTTGCACGCCCACTATATACAAGCGCTAATTACAAATTGACGGAGCTTTAAGGAGGATATTTATTGGTGAAATTCAATACGGATTACGTGGTTGTTGTAGAGAGATCTTAAGTAATTTATGTGTTTGTACTATAGAAGTGGTCTCTCTTATATGTTTAAATGTATCTCGTTAACACATTGACGGGTGATATATTCAAAGTATAAGTTGTCAAATGAATTTATATAAGTACATATGTATGTATGTATGTATGTATGTATGTATGTATGTATGTATGTATGTATGTATGTATGTATGTATGTTTGTTTGTTTGTTTGTTTCTTTCTTGTTGTTTAACGATCCACTCAAGAATATTTCACTCATATGGAGACGTCACCAAATGTCGGTGGAGGGCTTCAAACTTTGGCCTATGCTCGGCACTTACGGGCATTGAGCAGTGAGCGTTCTTTAACGTGCCTACACCATTGTGACACAGGACCTCCAGTTTTTACCGTCTCATCCGTAAGACAGGAAACCACCCTGCCACCGGCGGGACTCGAACTCACGTCCTCACGATCCAGTGTTGAGCGCGCTACCGACTGTGCCAGGCCATCTCTGTATGTATGTATATATATATATATATATATATATATATATATATATATATATATATATATATATATATATATATATATATATATGTGTGTGTGTGTGTGTGGTGTGTGTGTGTGTGTGTGTGTGTGTGTGTGTGTGTGTGTGTGTGTGTGTGTGTATGTATGTATGTATGTATACATGTATGTATGTATGAAAGTAAGGAGAATATTTAACCAGTTTTTAAATTGGCTCATACATGGCATGGATATTTTGAGATTACAATATTCAAAACAATATGTTCCTTATTTAGAAGACGATTTCCAGTTGTAAATATTATAAACATAATACCAAAGTCGTAATATTTAAAACGATCGTTTCTGTCTGTTAGAAATCATCAGTTAAGCTCCAATTTTAAACAGAGTTACTAAAGAGACAGAGACATTAGACAAGGCCAAAAAAAATCAAAACGTATAGCCAACATCTGTCATAAAGTAACCACTGTAAAAAGTTAGCTATCTTGGCTTCAGAAGAATTTAGATATTTAAATGATGCTATCTGTACGAAATATTACTTTAGTATAGGATTATCAGCTGGTACCGAAATACCCTTTATGTATACCCTCGGGGATTCAAACGGTCCACTAGCAGTGACAACGACCAAGTGTTTATAAATATTATAAACATAATACCAAATTTATAATGCTCAACACCATACTTTCTGTTGATTAGACTTCATCAGTAGAGCAATTTTAAACAGATTTTCTAAAGAGAAAGTGGTATCAGAGACTTTCAGGTTATATATTTCCGTGTTGATATACAGTAACAAGGATATTTTTTGTCATTCAGCTACGGTTACACACATTAAACCTAAGCCAGTAGATAAAACTCAGAATGATGATTTTTGTCCGCTTTGTCGTCCGTAATATATATTCAAAATTTGTCTTTCACAGTATTTCTTTATCTTTGCGTGTGTTCTGATATTTATGTAAATATTTATGATGTATCATTTAATTCACAATTTCGCATAAAAAAATAGTGTGAACAAAGTATAAAATAATATGCTACGTCATTGAGCGTGTACATTGTATGACATGAGAACACAACTGGAGTTTGCTAATGGCTGTTTCAGCGTCAAATAGCTCAGTAAATCAAGAACCAACGTACTTTATCACTTTCAAACAATATATAAAATACCCATTAAATTCTGAAATTTTAGCACCTCTTTAAAACAGCAATTAAAACTATAAACTGTGTAGAATATCCTTAAAATAAAAAAGGGTGAGGGAAATATTTATGTCATAAATTTTCTGAATGTGCCATAGAGTGAAGATGCTTAATCGGGTTTAAGGGTAAAAGGTTTCTATGTCTATAAATTCAGTTATGGTCCGTCAAACGTTTGATTTACTATGTTTTTAAATACAGCCATTTAAAAAGGTAACTAAACTCTCTTTCAAAATTGAAAAGATGAATTAATTCATACATGTACAGACTGAAAGATATATCGCATATGGCCGAATCAAATCAGAACTACATAAAGTCATTGACTGTGTAAAGTGTGGGCTAAAATATAGCAAAACAAGAAACGTATACAACTTGTTTCAGAGTCCTTTATACCTTGATAATTTACAAAGGATAAACAAATCAATACAATTGATAGCAAGTAAATATATAAGTAATTATATATATATATATAAGAACAATTAGTTCTACATTACTTGAACGTAGTTAGTGTACGTCCTAGGTACATTTGTCAATGCATATTTAGTTTCAAACATTCGTTGACGTAATATCCTCTTACCCCCAATATATATATATATATATATATATATATATATATATATATATATATATATATATATATATATATATATATATATATATATATATATATATATAATATTATGAAAATAAGGCCAGGCCCAGTATGGTATCCACATATAAAAAGAAAGGTTGAATTAATTACTTGCAATCGGGAAAGTGTCCAAACTGGTTTCCTTAACCAATTTCCACAAAATGTATAGGAATTTAATAATTTTATGCCTGTATATATATTTTTTCTTTTTTATTATATATTAATCTAAGTAGTTAAAGGTTTTGTTTTTGAAAGAGACAAAACAGCTAGTGTCTCTTTAACGCTTGCAGTATTTACTACCAATTAGCAGTCAATTCTGAGAGACAAAAATTCTGCCATTAAGGCACACAAATAGACAAAACTGATATGTTTGTTTGTATAAAACGTTAAAATTGTTGCAATGTCGTAATGTGTGGAATGAAATCGAATGCTAATAATGGGCAAGTAAACATGATAATAAATTGGATGAAATGATTATCATCCGACGGAGTATTTCATTGTGGTCAGTATCTTCATGATAGTGTTAAACTTTCTAAGAAGCTTTATCTTTTGATTTTCAATCAAAGACAATGTCATATCGTGATATATTTGTTATCCAAATGACGACCTGTATGCCTTAAAGAAAATTGTGACATTACATATTACAAACAATGAAAGATCGCCTGATTTTCTTTTATTTAAAGGTCTTTTGTTAAAACGAAAAAAGGCAGAACTTTTTCCTATAAACTTACTTAATAATAATTGTATATGTGTATCTGTGATATATATATATATATATATATATATATATATATATATATATATATATATATATATATATATATATATATATATATCACAGATACAGATATAATTGTATAAGGTCATGTATATATACATATACATAAACCAAAGTTTTTGTGTGCACAGGTGACGTAAAGAAAAAAAGCTAAAACATATAGGTGAAAAAAAAAATTTCAATAAATTGTTTATTTCAAACTTGTTTGGTCATGCTAAGTAGCTAAAGAGTTAAGTCGTTAAAGAACTTGAATTCTATTTTATTATATACATTCACGTGCCGAAAGTATTTCAGCTGTTTTAATTTTCGAATTGCCTTCTATGATTAATCAACTTTTTAAAAATATTTCGCCTGATATATTCAATGAAATCTTGTAAACATTTGCACATTGTGTGGAAGTAAGTGGACCATCTTTTTACCGTGATTTGAAATGTACCAATTGTTTTTGTATAAATTGCAAGTATTTTGCAGTTTCATGTTATTTTCACTTAGATCTAGTTCGATTCACATTTCGTTGGTAGTTTGAGCTTAGTTTAGTAGTATTTTAGTTATCCTTTTGTTTGATTTCCATTTTCATTTACTTATTGCATTATCACGGTGCACTTGTAAAATGTAGCATTTCTTTCACTCTCTGGTTGTGTTTGTGAGTGGATGTTTGCGTTTTTATGTTATTTTAATTGTATTGTCCTGATGAAGGGACAGACCGTCCCGAAAATTTGACATTTATTTTGTCCGTGTCGTTAGTCATTTTAGTATATATATATTTTTTTTTTTAATCGATACAACATGTCTTAAACTTAATTTCAAATTGAACTTCAATTATTGAAACTTGATACATAGCAGTCCATATTCACTTTAGAAATATAGAATAATATATATAAATATATCAACATTACATTAAAAGTTGTCACCTGGGAATTTGTATGTCCTTAAGGTATGTTTTTTACCTGTAAAAAGAACACAAAAAAGTATTGCCTTATCATCATTAAGTTTTTTATTTAAGAAATAATTTGTTCGTTTGTGCAAGTTTGAAGTAAATAAGACATGTATCTGAATATTGTTCATTTTCAAAAGAAAGATACAAGCACCTGTGACACATCATGACAACGTTTTATTTTCTAGTCCAACAATGTTTTAATTGATATACATGAAGTAAATAATAGAATAAGGTATGGAATTTCATTGCGTGTGTACATGCATATAAGTTTTACCCAAGTTACCCGTCTTTCTATTTAAGTAGTACTTATACAATTAGCAACTGGTTATCAATTACAAGGTACTTGTTATTGAAAACCACATAAAGCTTTACATTAGCTGTAAGATTATACATCTGTGCAGTGGGACATCTCAAAAATTCTTTTAACTTTACGGGATTCCCAGGTGCTTCATTGTTCTATTTGCAAAAAAACATAAATCAACTTGAATTAAGAAAGGTAAAAATCTAATCCCATTATTTGGTTTCATATGTATACAAATATGACATAGATACATAATAACAATTGCAACATCGCAGTAACACATGAAGATCAAATGCAGCTTAAATGAATGATGGAAAAGACTTGCCAACAATGGAAAGTTTACCTATATCTTAGGTCAATACTACACTTTGTAAATATCGATCAGAACTTGGTACTTTTGTTCCAATCTCTCTCTCTCTCTCTCTCTCTCTCTCTCTCTCTCTCTCTCTCTCTCTCTCTCTCTCTCTCTCTCTCTCTCTCTCTCTCTCTCTCTCTCTCTCTCTCTCTCTCTCTCTCTCTCATTTTCTATAACTATGTGGAGAGATATTTAGCTCCTGTTCAACCCACACAAATTAATCTTCTAGATTCACATCATTCTTTGATGTCGGGTTTTGTAGATAATTCAAAATTTCAATTTATCAAATTTCAACCGTTTTGATGTTAATATGCGTCACAAAGTACATATCTTTGATATACATATTTCAAAGATATTTTGTTCAATTTTGATATACAGAGACAGTCTGATAGGTGTACCATCGGAATATTTCAAAGACATTTTGTTCAATTTGATATACAGAGACAGTCTGATAGGTGTACCATCGGAATATTTCAAAGACATTTTGTTCAATTTTGATATACAGAGACAGTCTGATAGGTGTACCATCGGAATATTTCAAAGACATTTTGTTCAATTTTGATATACAGAGACAGTCTGATAGGTGTACCATCGGAATATTTCAAAGACATTTTGTTCAATTCTGATATACAGAGACAGTCTAATAGGTATACCATCGGAATATTTCAAAGACATTTTGTTCAATTTTGATATACAGAGACAGTCTAATAGGTGTACTATCGGAATATTTCAAAGACATTTTGTTCAATTTGTATATACAGAGACAGTCTGATAGGTGTACCATCGGAATATTTCAAAGACATTTTGTTCAATTTGTATATACAGAGACAGTCTGATAGGTGTACCATCGGAATATTTCAAAGACATTTTGTTCAATTTTGATATACAGAGACAGTCTGATAGGTGTACCATCGGAATATTTCAAAGACATTTTGTTCAATTTTGATATACAGAGACAGTCTGATAGGTGTACCATCGGAATATTTCAAAGACATTTTGTTCAATTTTGATATACAGAGACAGTCTGATAGGTGTACCATCGGAATATTTCAAAGACATTTTGACAATTTTGATATACAGAGACAGTCTGATAGGTGTACCATCGGAATATTTCAGAGACATTTTGTTCAATTCTGATATACAGAGACAGTCTAATGTATACCATCGGAATATTTCAAAGACATTTTGTTCAATTTTGATATACAGAGACAGTCTAATAGGTGTACATCGGAATATTTCAAAGACATTTTGTTCAATTTGTATATACAGAGACAGTCTGATAGGTGTACCATCGGAATATTTCAAAGACATTTTGTTCAATTTGTATATACAGAGACAGTCTGATAGGTGTACCATCGGAATATTTCAAAGACATTTTGTTCAATTTGTATATACAGAGACAGTCTGATAGGTGTACCATCGGAATATTTCAAAGATATTTTGTTCAATTTTGATATACAGAGACAGTCTGATAGGTGTACCATCGGAATATTTCAAAGACATTTTGTTCAATTTTGATATACAGAAACAGTCTGATAGGTTACATAACCCTAACCCTAACCATCGGAAGAACGTTTATTGATGTGTTTAAACCATCGAATATATATTTTTCTTCATGTTGCACTTTAATTGAAATAGAATTAATATTGGTCATTACATATTGTTAACTGGTGTTCAAATGAAACATATGTAAATGAACGTTAAGGTCACTACCACTTCTGATGTATAAACAGCAAATATTTATTGGTACACACAATCGCCATTTTTTTCCTACATCTTGCGTAACACACACAAATGATTTGATAAAATACCTTTTTCTCGTTCCCCTTTAAAACAATATAAAACATTATCCCGCCATTTTATATTATTCAACCGTTCAAATATATTACTGATATTTTAATTACAATCTCAATGAATAAGAAATATACGTATATGCCTCGGTAAAATCTGTCCTAGGCAACTTGTTGTATCTAATAGTAGTGGGCTGGTCAAGTTTGTTTTGACTTATTAGACCAAAGTAATGGTTTTTGTTTATTTTGCTTTAGCTTGCTGGTATCATTTAACCCCTTTTAAAGAAAAGAAACAAATTTATTTTTTCATAATTTTTATCAATCGATAAATGTCGTACGTCAGACATGTGTGGATTTTCGCCTCAGTAAAACGCTTAAATCTAGGGTCATTAGTTATAAAATCTCTATAACATGATATAAAAAAATGTTGGTCCCTATACTGCTTAAATGTTACATTGGCTGAGTGAAATTCATTGCATATGTATTTTTTGCAAGATATGTATGAATTTTGTTTTAGTTTCTTGTTTTTTCCTTCCAACTGGAAAGTTTTCTGATTTTCAAATGACACGAAACAGAAAAAAAATTCTCTAGTTTTATGTAAAAATGATCTCTCTAGATAAAAATAAAATATAATCTAAGCCAATCAAATATGTAAATAAATTTCAAATATTTATTTTTCATTTATCATATTCCTATTTAAGTCAATATAAAAAAAAATGTTTATTTGAATGGATAACAAGAGATAATAATTAAAGCAATACTGATTTAAATATAATTCTTCATTTTTAGTTAGCCTGGGATTCATAGTCGCCGTAATTGTTAACCTTTAATTCTGGTCATATTTATTTTGAAAATCAGTTTCGGTGGTAATAAATACAGCAGGTATGCATTAAATATCGCTTATTGACTCATGAGTGCCCGTTAGCTCACTGGCTCTAAGCAAGCTATTTCTAAGTTGAATGACTAATACTTGGATAAATATAAAAATAGTGCGAAACTATAACAATACGATGACAATAGAAACTGGTCAAACTTACTTTTTAAAAGTCATAACGCAAGCTACATTTGAAAAGAAAGTAACAAATTTGTTAACAAAATGGAATATAACGTTTGTCTCTTTCTGGATTTACTATTTTGTTTCATGTTTCATGGATATATGTGTATCTAATCAGAATTATTCAAGGAACAAAATTTATAAAGTAATTGACAATTGGAAACATGAAATGTTTTTCCTGATAAAATGAAAGGACGGACTGTGTCGCAAGGTATGATGTACTTCATTATGTTATTTTGGATAACGTAAAACAGTATGAGGTCAATATTCATTGTTCAATTTTCTGTTCATATTGTAAGGACATGGCTGATAATCACATACTGCTATTTAAATCCTGGGATAAAGAAATGCAGAAAATAAAAATGTTTTAAATGTTTGCATTTTATTATCAGGAAATGGTGAAATCTTCCAGATCACAACCATTATAAATAAAATGTACTTACATACAACGCCCTCCATTGTCTTATTGAAACGTTTAGAATTATTTACAGAATACTGTAAATATATTCTTTTGTGCTGTCATTGTGTAATGTGTTTATCGAGTTTTATCACAAGCCGTATTGCTAACTACTAATTGTCTCCGTATAAAATGGTTTACTTAGATAAGCTTAATATTTATTGATATTTAAGTGTTAATTATAAATAGGTGGACAAAAACACTATCAATAAATGAAGTAATGATTGACCAATCTGATAATTGAAACGAATTATGTGAATGTAATTTAAAATACATCATTTACAAGCCATAACCGCCATTATAAGTCATAATTGTAAATGAGACTTATTATTAACGAGACTTATTTTTGTACTAACTTATATATCATATATATCATTTTACCCGATAAGAAAATATTTCCACTAATATATTGGCTAAATCGTAGCATATAGTCCTTCATATTCTTCTAAGAAGAAAAATCTTAAACTAAATAACAATCAAATTCCGAAGTTTATAACAAAGATAATATTCTGGCCCTACTTACTCTGATGATAACCGTTGGACAATTAAACGCAAGAACAACGTTTGTAAGAGGACATATGAAGAAAAAAAGAGGTAGACATCCGAGTCTAAAACTTATTTCGAACTGCAGTGTTCTCTGATTGGAACTTGACTACAAACTAACCATAAAACATATGAATGTAAATGTTGGCAGTTATTCCTATGTTCACTTAAAGTTGTTGTGCGCATATGTTGATATGTATATCACTATTACTGACGGTATTAAAGATATCTTTTGGAGGCTCACATAGGCAATATGGAATTTTCATTTTAAATTTTTTTTAACGCCATACTCTACAGTTTTCAGTTATATGGTGGCGGCCAGTATTTTTAATCGTGGAGTCGAAAACCCGGTTACAAGGTCTAACGATATTCGGCTAGTAAACTTTCTCACAAAAAATCAGCTTACGTTCCAGCAGGTTCAAACCTGCGCTGACCAAAAGTCAGAGATATAACAGTCCAAAGCGCGATGACCTTACACCCATAGAGAACATGGAAAATAAATCAATTTCCATACGCAAAATTGTAGTGAATCTGTCCTGTACTTCCATAGACAGGTTGGGTAGATAATCCGTCTGCAACATTTAATACACAGGATGAATATAGAATCGTTTTTCAACTTCCAAACCATAGGATGGATAGAGAATCCTTGTTTCATTTCCCATTAACAGGGTGGACATAGAAGCCTTCTTCCACCTCCCATACACAGGGTGGATATATAATCTTTGTTTCACTTCCCTTGCACAGGGTGGCTAGAGAATTCTGCTACTTGCCGTAGTCAACGAGGGTAACAACCCACTGCCACCAAACCATTATACACTAAAATGTCCACTAAACTCGAGAGCTTAGATGCCCTGCCTATCTCCGGTAATGTCCATCACCTTTGATAACCTGTATACGAACGACTTAAATATTGTAATACGTTTTACAGTGCCGGTAAAATAATGCATATACAACTTTATTGCTGCTTGAAATAACATCTATTTTGTTTATAGCAATGGAATGAAATGAAAATATAAATAATATTCCGACAGACAGTTATGATTTAAAAAGGTCAGTCAGTCCTAGCAGAAATTAGAACTGTTTAGATAGAAATTATTCAGTCGATTTTTCATATAACTGAATTGTCAAGCCATAATATAATTCTTATCGTATTACCCGAGGACATCCAAAGCACCATATATATTCTTTGTTTGTTGTAAAACATAACTTTGGTGATCTGAAGACTACTGTTAACATGTCATCAACCCTCAGATAAGCCCGTCATATGACCTTATTTTATATGACTAAAATGATTAAATATTTCCATATCAGTATTTCATAAGTAAATTTACCAAGACGTTGTCAATTGTTTCAAGTCTATTTTAAGTCTGTTTATCGTCAGCTCTATATATAAATTATTGTATTTGAGTAACCTGCAAGACGATTCATATTTGTTATAACTTCAGTATCTGTGTAATTGGTGTAAGTTCGACTTTCATTTGCCTACCTCGCAGGGGATATAATCCATTTAACCGTTTAAATATTGACTTGGTTTCCTGTAAAAATAGATTTTTTAACGCCATTGATCTAAATCCGATCGTATACTTCGTGTTATGTCAAAATTAGAAGCATTTCTATTCAAAATAATTCAAGTGACGGAACAAGACTCGAGTTCAATTACACTTATGTCTAGAAAAACAAGGTGAATGAGTAGAACCAAATTAGATGATTTGATTGCTATCAATCATTCACAGATCTAAATACTGATCGTGTTCGATATCTTTATTGACGGAAAAGATAATTTTTTCAATTGAAAATTGTCTTCAAAATGACTTTATATGAGTCGAACTTATACATTCATTATGTTCTCTGTTGACTCAGAATCGAGTAAGTGCATGATTGGAAAAATAAAATGTTGAGTTACCTGTTTGATACTGCATTTTAATTGTCTCTACCTATCTCGTCGAGGAATCGTTCCTCACCTATTTCATTTGAATTTAACTGTGGAGTCACGGTCGGTCTTAAGGGGATGCTTTCTTCTCCATGATGTCTGACCCCACCTCTGAGGCCTCAGTCTGGCCTGTGTTCCTCAACAGTATATTCTCACTGAACATCCTTACGATCAAAACTTTGGTAAAAATAATATATATATATATATATATATATATATATATATATATATATATATATATATATATATATATATATATATATATATATTGTTTGCGATTATTCTGTTTCACTAAGTGAAATTTTGAGTTGTCTTTTCGTTGGCTGTTTTTGAGACGTCTGTACCAACTGTGACGAGGAATCACTCATCACGTATTTCATTGGACTGTGGACTCACGGCGAGTGTGACCGGTCGATAGGGGATGCTTACTCCTCCTCCTCTTGGTTTCCAGAAGTCCGTGTTTGTCCATTTTTACCGGATTTGTCTTTATGTCTTAGACATTCTATTGATTTATACTTTGGTATCTGAGATTATATATACATATCATAATCATCTGACTGAACATAGCACTGATCTTATCTGTCCATATCATAATAAAAATAACATTACCATGGTAAATCATCTCATTTACTGAAGAAAATTCACTATTTATGAATGGATTTTTTTCAGTGGGAAATTTATAATGGACTTTGGCAATGCTTCCGCATAGGGTCAAATAAATTTCGATCACTTATCTGCTACTCTAGAAAGATATTATATATAAATTACAACCCTTGGTTCTATAAGAAAACACTTTAAAAAAATAAGAAAACTGTAATGATGAAATATACACACCAATAAACCAGAAATACAGTATTTTTAAATCAGTATCTTGTATATCAAGATATAAAAAACACATTAAATATCATATATATTTCTAAACAACAACAAAAAAAAAACAAACAAACAAACACACTAAAAAAAACAACCAGAACAGTAGAATATTTGGGTTATAAATAAAATTATGAGTGAAACACAATGAAGATTCGAAAAGTCTTTGGAAGAATATTATCTACATTGACGTTCATATGAGAACACGTCGTAAAAACTGAGCGCAACGTGTACATTTCACTACATTCACCACACAAAATATGATGCATCTATAGATGAGAGAGTGATGAAGGCATGACAAAGCCACAGGTCGGACAAGAAAACCCCCACATACCCCTTACCCGATATAGGACTAGAAATATGAGTCGACCTGTGCTTGTACTTGCACTGCAACAAATTGCTTGTCCAAGGATTTCAACCTTTCCTACATAAACACCAATCTTCCAAATCAAATTAGTCGAGTGTATTTACGTTGGTATTGTACGTATCTATAACCTATTTGTCATCTCTAATATGATCAAATTAAACTTGATGCATTTCTAAACAAGCGGCAATTCATCCTGATGTGCCTATAGTTTCTTTAATTGTTTGTCTTATTTAGACAGGTGCTTGTATCTTGTAAATGTTAAAAAAGTCGATTGTGTATCGTAGGTAGTCTCCTTACATATCTCTTTGATTTAACTATAGTTTGGCAGTGGGTGTAAACAGTCGGTAGATGATGTTTACACCTCCAGGTCCCTGTTCTTTCTTTTATAGTATTTGTATAATGTTTTATATTTCAGATCTATTGACATTTTGAGAACAGGGAGAGAGCGTTATCGTTATTTGATTTCATGATACTTTTTACCAACACATTTTCGGTTATGGCAGTCAATTTATAATTTTGGACGCCAAAACCCGATTGCACCGGAATAGCCTCTGGACCATCCGCAAGTAAACTGACACTAATGCTCAAAATATTAGATCCGCTGGAGCTAATATGTGGCAATTCATCTAAAGCTAGCGAGTACCCCATGGAAGTAAAAATATCATGGCGGAATGTACGATAACAACAATGATAACAAAAATATATATATAAAAATAGCATATATTTTAATTGTTAAAATAATAAATGCTCCAATAATCCTCGCTTTGAAAATCTCTATGTCAATAAGTAGTATATCTTGTGTTAGAGATACACGGTTAGACAAAGTCGCTAAATAAGAATCAGTTAAATGTTTTGGAAAGTCCCTTAAAACAGGTGTTGTCATCAGTTTCTTTACAAACCAATTGGCAATATATAAGGCTATAGCGTTATACTATACGCGAGACGACAAAAAATGTACAATAATGCAAAACAAATAAACAATAGGGCATATAGGCGAAAAGAATTAAATAACACTTGAACATAAAACTATCTTTCATATTTTTGTATGGGCCATATGTATATCTATACAAAGTTATCGATCGCGAATCTAGGAACTAGGTCTATATTTTTAACTTACATTTAAAAGTAAAAGAATTGTCTAAAATCTAATATAACAGAGATAAAATATCTGGCAAGCGATAAAATAGTTAAAATTGAGTAAAACGTAGAGAACATAATAAGTTGACAGGTATCATAATAATAAAAATTATCTTAGATAATCGCTTGCTAGTCTTACCTGAGGGACATATCATCTGGTAACGCATATCAAGATTTTAAATAGCTAAATTCTTTCGAACAAAGACACGGTTGGAAGGGCAAACAGCATTAGAAGTATCGGTACCTTTACCGCACGAATGAAACGAAAACGACCCGCCTTCAAATACACACTTTCAAATTAACAAAAGAAGTCTACTATTGTTAACTCAAGTCTACTATTGTTAATTTAAACACAATAATATTCATCATTATAAGTGTGTATGATGACCCTGGTGTTAAGGTCCGTATTTTTGTTGTGTTATCATACAAACAACTCATTATAAACGCCTGTTAATTGTTGCTGAATTAAGTAATATCAAAAATAATCTTTTATATCAAAAACAAAAACCTGTGTACTAATAATGAGGGTAATACCGGCGCCTATTTATTGGAGGTTAGATGTTTATGACGAGATTTAGACATTTAATCAGAGATTTTAAAAATGCAAGATAGACATATCAGGGCGTTACCGTATACTTAGGGAAATATCTGTTTATTATATAGGTGCGTCATAATATGTCTATATTGTCTCCAAAAGGTGAACATAAGGCCAAAACTTATCTATTGAATGCATATACCTACAAGATGAAACAGGTTTGTATATGAGCTATAGATAATTTTCTTGTCAATGATTCCATTAAAACTTAAAACTATATATATATATATATATATACAAAAATTAACTCCAGACTGAAACGTGTTTTTAAGCAAAATAGTACATTGGTATTATGTAGTATTATGTTTATACATATATATATATATATATATATATATATATATATATATATATATATATATATATATATATATATATATATATATATATATATGTATGTATGTATATAGTAGAACATCAATGAGCAGAACATCAATGAGTCGAATTTCTCGTTTTTTTGGAACCAATGTCAAAATTACGAATAATTTTGTTATTTAAAGCTACTTATAAACATTTTTATGAGTCGAATTTCCCGATATTCTGAATAAATATTTGCGCCTATTTCTATAAAAACAACAAACATTTCTAAATATAATTCCGTGAAATGTACGAAATCGCCCCATGATAATTCTTATCCTTCTCATAAATGCTCAATATTTTAATTTCACCAACATAAATTAAATTAATTTAGTACTAATTAATGATTATTATAACCGTATATGTAATGGTTTCTAAGCAGTCATTTAGACTTCATAGAACTCTTTATAAATATAATAAATGCTGGTTACTTTGAATGCTTCTAACACCATATTTATATAACTGTGTTTTACGCCACTTTGAAGGATATTTCAGTTGTATGGTGGCAGACCTCATTTATATATTAAAATAGATTCAGCCAATTTTGTAGGGCAAGTAACATTTATCGATGAAATTAATGGACTGAGACGTATTTTTGGTAAATAAATATACTTGTGCTAACGTACCTATAATGGCTAAAGAAAAATAGTTCGCAGAGTAAAATGAGACGTCGTAGCAAAGAAAATGACGTCACAAAACTTATTTCTAACGAATCACATTGGCGGGCTATTTAATCACGAGGAATGTGTTGAGGATTTGAAAATGCATCACATTTCGTCGATCATCACAGGTATGCGAGAGATATATCCTTTTGAACCTACTGAATCAGAGGGTAATCGAGAGCTGAAACTGAAGTGATTCAAATAAATATTATGATAGTTGAGTCGAAAATCGAAACATTATTAGTTAAAATTTATATTTGATAATATTTCTTCGTCTGAAATAGTTTAAATATTTAAATTACCTACACAACGGCAAATAAAGATATTGCCTTTTCTTAATACACGTTTCGGGTTGATTATGTCTATACCAGTGCTTTATCGTTTTAATGCGTTTAGATAAAAGCAGGCATGCCCATGTTTTTCTTGTATTTGAGTATTCTGCTGTAAGGAATTAACTTGTGGGTTACTATCCCCATAAATATTTCTAATAGTAGTGTTCACCTGTTTTATCATCCTCTGCCTCAATATTGGTAAAATGTTATTATCCACTGCCTGTATATTGATAAAACCTTTTGTTATTTTCTTTTTGAACATTTAAATGTCCATTTAAACTACTTTAACAGAGAGAAGACTTCACATTCTCCCTTTGATATATAATTTACGACATAAATGTCGCATTAAATCATAGCAGGCGGTTCACAATTGGTAGGCGAAGCATTTGCAGTTCCTTGAAACAAATGATACGCTAACATGCCTACCTTAACATTTCAGAAATGCCGAGACATTCTTATCCTTAAAAATCGATAATAAACATATGCACAAGAGAAACAATGTCATTATATAAGAATATCAAATTAAGGTATCCATGGAATAAAAAGTAAAAGATTTGATGCCTGGTAAGGCAATATAATTATTACATTTTATGATAGATATTTCCTATGTATATATAAGTAGTAGTAATATCCCTCAGTCACCCGCATATGGAGTTTATATTTCACAAATGATCTGATATGCCAGGGCGTGCACAACATATGAAGATTTCATATACAGAGGTAAACTACTCACTGACAAATTATTGACACAGGGATATCGAAAACCGCGTTTAATGTCAACGTTCCGCAAATGTTGAGTTGCCTTTTCGTTTACGGTTGTTGAGACGTCTGTGCCAATTGTGACGAGGATACACTCCTCTCTTGTTTCATTGGACTTGACTGTGGACTCACGGCGGGTGTGACCAGTCGACAGGGGATGCTTACTCCTCCATGGCACCTGATCCCACCTCTTGGTTTCCAGAGGTCCGTGTTTGTCCATTTTTACCGGATTTGTATCTATGTCCTGGACATTCTATTGATTTATACTTTGGTATCTGAACTTTTTATATAAAGTATTTGGGACCATATATAATAAAGGGGAAAATATTGCACATCAAAGTTGTCAAAACAATAATGTCCAAGTTAAGCCTGATAAAGTATAAGGTATTTTCATCATCCAGAGTTACCAACGTCGTAGCAGGTACCAATTGTGATGTCATTTGTTTGTGCGTTAAATGAGAAAATTTATCAATTGTGACGTCATATGTTTAAGTAAAAACGACGTTTTCTCAACGTAAAGACATGATAGCACAATGGATACTGCTCACATAGGAGATAACTCTGACTAACGATACATATTTGATACAATGGTTGGATGATTTCTGAAACATAAAAAATTCAAAAATATTTTAGTAATATCAAAGTTTTTCATAAAAAGATTCATTTTACGATAATTCGATGGAATTTACATTTTTCCAGAATAGACCAAAATTGCAACGGATATATTTAAATTTGATATTTAATACTTCAATACAAGGGATACCCTGAAAGGAACTTTTTGTTGCTGAATTCTACTTCACTTCAATTATATAACTTTACGCATGTACACTTTGCACGGGAAGGTCGACAACTATTGATGTATATTAAGGATGTGTATCAATACGGCTTGTTTTCATATATCATGCTTTGTGTGGCACGGCAGCTTATTTTTACAACTCATTCGAAGGACCCATGGCTTTATGTTATTGTAATCGTTTTAGTACATATCCACGGGTTGTATATACAGTTTTTGTAAAATAACACATACATACATAAATATAAACAGTATATTAAGGCAAAATATGTACATCACAGTGCATATAAAATGTTTTATAAGAGTGAACAACGCCACTTTGTGTCTGACAAAAATTGAGCAACCTCACTTTGTATCTGACAAAGAGTAAGCAACCTCACTTTATGTCTGACAAAGAGTGAGCAACGTCACTTTATGTCTGACAGAGAGTGAGGAACCTCACTTGATGTCATACAAAGAGTGAGCAACCTCACTGTGTGTGACAAAGATTTAGCAACCTCACTTTAGGTCTGACAAAGATTTAGCAACATAACTTTGTGTCTGACAAAGAGTGAGTAACTTCACTTTATGTCTGACAAAGAGTGAGCAACCTCACCTTATGTCAGACAAAGAGTGAGCCACCTCACTTTGTGTGTGACAAAGATTTAGCAACCTCACTTTATGTCTGACAAAGAGTGCGCAACCTCAGTTTATGTCTGACAAAGATTTAGCAACCTCACTTTCTCTGACAAAGATTGAGCAACCTCACTTTATGTCTGACAAAGAATGAGTAACCTCACTTTATGTATGACAAAGAGTGAGCAACTTCACTTTGTGTCTGACAAAGATTTAGGAACCTCACTTTATGTCTTACAAACAATGCGCAACCTCACTTTATGTCTGACAAAGATTGAGCAACCTCACTTTATGTCTGACAAAGAGTGATCAACCTCACTTTATGTCTGACAAAGAGTGAGCAACCTAACTTTATGTCAGACAAAGAGTGAGCAACCTCACTTTGTGTGTGACAAAGATTTAGCAACCTCAATTTATGTCTGACAAAGATTGAGCAACCTCACTTTAGGTCTGACCAAGAGTCAGCAACCTAACTTTATGTCTGACAGAGAAGTGAGCAACCTCACATTGTATCTGATAAAGATTGAGCAACTTCACTTTTTGTCGGACAAAGAGTGAGCAACATCACTATATGATTGACAAAGAGTGAGCAACTTCACTTTATGTCTGACAAAGAGTGAGCAACTTCACTTTATGTCAGACAAAGATTGAGCAACCTCACTTTGTGTGTGACAAAGATTAAGCAACCTCACTTTATGTCTAACAAAGATTGAGCAACCTCACTTTATGTCTGACAAAGAGTCAGCAACCTCACTTTATGTCAGACAAAGAGTCAGCAACCTAACTTTATGTCTGCCAAAGAGTGAGCAACCTCACATTCTGTCTGATAAAGAGTGAGCAACTTCACTTTATGTCTGACAAAGAGTGACCAACCTCACTTTGTATCTGACAAAGAGTGAGTAACCTCATAATGTCTGACAAAGAGTGAGTAACCTCACTTTATGTCTGACAAAGATTTAGCAACCTCACTTTATGTCTGACAAAGAGTGAGTAATCTCACTTTGTATCTGACTAAGAGTGACTAACGTTACTTTGTGTCTGACAAAGAGTGAGCAACCTCACTTTCAGTCTAACAAAGAGTGAGCAAAATATGTACAGGCAAAATATGTACATCACAGTGCATATAAAATGTTTTATAAGAGTGAACAACGCCACTTTGTGTCTGACAAAAATTGAGCAACCTCACTTTGTATCTGACAAAGAGTAAGCAACCTCACTTTATGTCTGACAAAGAGTGAGCAACGTCACTTTATGTCTGACAGAGAGTGAGGAACCTCACTTTATGTCATACAAAGAGTGAGCAACCTCACATTGTGTCTGATAAAGAGTGAGCAACTTCACTTTATGTCTGACAAAGAGTGAACAACCTCACTTTGTATCTGACAAAGAGTGAGTAACCTCATAATGTCTGACAAAGAGTGAGTAACCTCACTTTATGTCTGACAAAGATTTAGCAACCTCACTTTATGTCTGACAAAGAGTCAGCAACCTCACTTTATGTCAGACAAAGAGTCAGCAACCTAACTTTATGTCTGACAAAGAGTGAGCAACCTCACATTGTGTCTAATAAAGAGTAAGCAACTTCACTTTATGGCTGACAAAGAGTGAACAACCTCACTTTGTATCTGACAAAGAGTGAGTAACCTCATAATGTCTCACAAAGAGTGAGTAACCTCACTTTATGTCTGACAAAGATTTAGCAACCTCACTTTATGTCTGACAAAGAGTGAGTAATCTCACTTTGTATCTGACTAAGAGTGACTAACGTCACTTTGTGTCTGACAAAGAGTGAGCAACCTCACTTTCAGTCTAAGAAAGAGTGAGCAAAATATGTACAGGCAAAATATGTACATCACAGTGCATATAAAATGTTTTATAAGAGTGAACAACGCCACTTTGTGTCTGACAAAAATTGAGCAACCTCACTTTGTATCTGACAAAGAGTAAGCAACCTCACTTTATGTCTGACAAAGAGTGAGCAACATCACTTTATGTCTGACAGAGAGTGAGGAACCTCACTTTATGTCATACAAAGAGTGAGCAACCTCACTGTGTGTGACAAAGATTTAGCAACCTCACTTTAGGTCTAACAAAGATTTAGCAACATAACTTTGTGTCTGACAAAGAGTGAGTAACTTCACTTTATGTCTGACAAAGAGTGAGCAACCTCACTTTATGTCAGACAAAGAGTGAGCCACCTCACTTTGTGTGTGACAAAGATTTAGCAACCTCACTTTATGTCTGACAAAGAGTGCGCAACCTCAGTTTATGTCTGACAAAGATTTAGCAACCTCACTTTCTCTGACAAAGATTGAGCAACCTCACTTTATGTCTGACAAAGAATGAGTAACCTCACTTTATGTATGACAAAGAGTGAGCAACCTCACTTTATGCCTGCCAAAGAGTGAGCAACCTCACTTTGTGTCTGACAAAGATTTAGGAACCTCACTTTGTCTTACAAAGAGTGCTCAACCTCACTTTATGTCTGACAAAGATTGAGCAACCTCACTTTATATCTGACAAAGAGTGCTCAACCTCACTTTATGTCTGACAAAGAGTGAGCAACCTCACTTTATGTCAGACAAAGAGTGAGCAACCTCACTTTGTGTGTGACAAAGATTTAGCAACCTCAATTTATCTCTGACAAAGATTGAGCAACCTCACTTTAAGTCTGACCAAGAGTCAGCAACCTAACTTTATGTCTGACAGAGAAGTGAGCAACCTCACATTGTATCTGATAAAGATTGAGCAACTTCACTTTATGTCGGACAAAGAGTGAGCAACATCACTATATGATTGACAAAGAGTGAGCAACTTCACTTTATGTCTGACAAAGAGTGAGTAACCTAACTTAATGTCTGACAAAGACTGAGCAACTTGACATTATGTCTGACAGAGATTTAGCAACCTCACTTTATGTCTAACAAAGAGTGCGCAATCTCACTTTATGTCTGACAAAGAGAGAGCAACCTCACTTTATGTCTGACAAACAGTGAGCAACTTCACTTTATGTCAGACAAAGATTGAGCAACCTCACTTTGTGTGTGACAAAGATTAAGCAACCTCACTTTATGTCTAACAAAGATTGAGCAACCTCACTTTATGTCTGACAGAGTCAGCAACCTCACTTTATGTCAGACAAAGAGTCAGCAACCTAACTTTATGTCTGACAAAGAGTGAGCAACCTCACATTGTGTCTGATAAAGAGTGAGCAACTTCACTTTATGTCTGACAAAGAGTGAACAACCTCACTTTGTATCTGACAAAGAGTGAGTACCCTCATAATGTCTGACAAAGAGTGAGTAACCTCACTTTATGTCTGACAAAGATTTAGCAACCTCACTTTATGTCTGACAAAGAGTGAGTAATCTCACTTTGTATCTGACTAAGAGTGACTAACGTCACTTTGTGTCTGACAAAGAGTGAGCAACCTCACTTTGAGTCTAACAAAGAGTGAGCAACTTCACTTTGTGTCTGATAAAGAGTGAGCAACCTCACTTTGTGTCTGACAAAGAATGAGTAACGTCACTTTGTGTAAGAAAAAGATTGAGCAACCTCATTTTGAGTCTGAGAAAGAGTTAGAAACCTTGCTTTATGTCTGACAAAGAGTGAGCAACCTCACTTTATGTTTTACAAAGAGTGCGCAACCTCACTTTATGTCTGACAAAGAGTCAGCAACCTCACTTTATGTCTGACAAAGAGTGAGCAACCTCACTTTATGTCTGACAAAGAGTGAGCAACCTCACTTTATGTCAGACAAAGTGAGCAACCTCACTTTGTGTGTGTGACAAAAATTTAGCAACCTCATTTTATGTCTGACAAAGATTGAGCAACCTCACTTCATGTCTGACAAAGAATGAGCAACCTCAGTTTACGTCTGACAAAGAGTGAGCAACCTCACTTTGTGTCTGACAAAGAGTGAGCAACCTCACTTTGAGTCTGACAAAGAGTGAGCATCCTCACTTTGTGTCTGAGAAAGAGTGAGCAACTTCACATTATGTCTGACAAAGAGTGAACAACCTCACTTTGTATCTGACAAAGAGTGAGCAACCTCACTTTATGTCTTACAAAGAGTGAGCAACCTCACTTTATGTCTTACAAAGAGTGAGCAACCTCACTTTGTGTGTGACAAAGAGTGAACAACCTCACTTTGTGTTTGTCAAAGAGTGAGCAATCTCACTTTTTGTTTGACAAAGAGTAAGCAACTTCACTTTGTGTCTGACAAAGAGTGAGCAACCTCACTTTGTGTCTGACAAAGAGTGAGTAACGTCACTTTGTGTCTGACAAAGAGTGAGCAACCTCACTTTGAGTCTGACAAAGATTTAGCAACCTCACTTTATGTTTTACAAAGAGTGCGCAATCTCACTTTATGTTTTACAAAGATTGAGCAACCTCACTTTATGTCTGACAAAGAGTGAGCAACCTCACTTTATGTCTGACAAAGAGTCAGCGACCTCACTTTATGTCAGACAAAGTGAGCAACCTCACTTTGTGTATGTGACAAAAATTTGGCAACCCATTTTATGTCTGACAAAGATTGAGCAACCTCACTTTATGTCTGACAAAGAATGAGCAACCTCAGTTTACGTCTGACAAAGAGTGAGCAACCTCACTTTGTGTCTGACAAAGAGTGAGTAACGTCACTTTGTGTCTGACAAAGAGTGAGCAACCTCACTTTGTGTCTGACAAAGATTGAGCATCCTCACTTTGTGTCTGAGAAAGAGTGAGCAACTTCACTTTATGTCTGACAAAGAGTGAACAACCTCACTTTGTATCTGACAAAGAGTGAGCAACCTCACTTTATGTCTTACAAAGAGTGAGCAACCTCACTTTATGTCTTACAAAGTGTGAGCAACCTCACTTTGTGTGTGACAAAGAGTGAACAACCTCACTTTGTATGTGACAAAGAGTGAGCAACTTCACTTTGTGTCTGACAAAGAGTGAGCAACCTCACTTTGTGTCTGACAAAGAGTGAGTAACGTCACTTTGTGTCTGACAAAGAGTGAGCAACCTCACTTTGAGTCTGACAAAGATTTAGCAACCTCACTTTGTGTGTGACAAAGCGTGATCAAGCTCACTTTGTGTCTGACAAAGAGTGAGTAACTTCACTTTGTGTCTGACAAAGAGTGAGCAACCTCACTTTGTGTCTGACAAAGATTGAGGAACCTCACTTTGTGTCTGACAAAGAGTGAGTAACCTCACTTTATGTCTGACAGAGTTAGTAACCTCACTATGTGTCTGACAAAGAGTGAGCAACCTCTCTTTGTGTCTGACAAAGAGTGTATAGTCATGTCAACAAGGATGCATTGTGCTGAAATACTGTACAATCAGAAAATTTCGTGGGGTTAAAATTTCGTTTACACTAAATTTCATTGAAAAAAAAAGTTTGTAATGGAACTTCTTCGCATTACTTTGTGCAATTTATGTAAAATTTCGCCGTGGTTTTAATTTCGATGATAACTGAAAACAAGGAATGACTGAAATTAAAAGCATCACGAATTTTCCTGATTCTACAGTTCGTAAATATGCTTTACTTCACTAGCAAATCTTTAACAATGCTATAGCGGGCGGGAGATACCAGCTTACTTTAAATCTAAAGAAAGAACACTATCACCCCACTACCCATAGTCACAGCGACGCTCAATTCAACGATGAATAGATGACGGAAATAAGGGTTTTAAATGCGATGTTCCGAACATTCCGCTACTAACATAGTGTGTGTAGATAAATCCAAATATTTATATACACACTGTGTAATTCTATATGGTGAGATGTTCCGAACATTCCGATATTAATTAAATCAAAATGTTTATATACATACAGGGTAATCTATATGTTTCGAATATTCGGCTTATAATATAGTGTGTGGATAATAAAATACTACAAAATGTTTATAAACATAAAAGGAAATTTTATATATCGCGATTGTTTGAAATTTGAAAAATGTAACAATTAATGCCACTGATTCAACTGCCAAATTACACGAAAATATAAGTTACTTTAAATCATATTTTTGCATAAACTAATTTATTAGTTTCAACATTAGTGACTTTAAGTTCCTTTGTCATTTGTAAAGACATATGGAACGGGAAAGTTATAACATATAAAATTACTAAGATATTAATTGAAACAAGAGGCCCCATGGGCTTTATCGGTCACCTTAGTAGAACATGACCATAGTGAGAATAGACTGAACATTTTTATAATTTTTTTTTAAAGATTTATAAATATTTGGGACGCCTATTTGTTCTAGCCCCTTTTCATTTGATATCCATAGATAAACCCCTAACAGCTTCCTTATATATCTTTTTAATTCATATAGAGAAGATTTTCTAATACCAAATATATACTCCCAAGACCCCCTGCTCCCTGGATAATAAATTTCGAAATTTTAGTAGAAGGTGCTATGATATTTCTAAGACTATAATCAATTTTGCTTTTTCCATAGTTTGTTTGTTTTTTGTTGTTTAACGTCCCACTCAAGAATGTTTCACTCATATGGAGACGTCACCAAAAGCCAGGGAAGGGCTTCACATTTTGGTCTTTGCTCGGCATTTACGGCCATTGAGCAGTTAGTGTTCTTTAAAGTGCCGACACCTACTGCGATACGTGACATCGATTTTTAATGTATCATCCAAAGGACAGGAAACCAACCTGCCGTCGGCTGGACTCGAACTCACGATCAAGAGAGCACGCTACCCACTGAGCCAAGCTGGCTCTACAATGCATAGAAGTTTAAAGATAAAGTACATAATCACTATATGACCGTATTTGCCCAGTAGCAGAACCTGAACCCCTGCTCCCAAGGTATTAAATTTAGGAATTTAGGTACAAGGCTCTATTTTGTATCTGATCATATATTCTGTTTTTCCTTTTAATTCATAAATGTAGAGCAGATCGCATCCCGGAAGTGACATTACATATACATATCAATGAATATGGCGGGATTTGACATGTGAACCTACAATGAGCAAATGATATTTGTATGTTTTTCCAAGTAATATTAGATAACATATGTACACTACATAGAAACAAGATAGAACAAGGTCAGAAACTGTATACTGTATAGCCCAAAAACATTCTTCAGACTTAACCACTTCAACCTCACCAGTAAATCTTTACAAAAATGTATTCAAATCAAACGTTTTGGAGAATTTTTATGGTCATATATTTGCCGGAAGTGCTTACTTGGACGTCACAATTAAACTCTTACGTCTTTTTGCCGGTCAAGCGTTACTCTTGTGAGAGATAAACTTTCAATAAATGCTTTTTACCGCATTTGTATAACAAGGAGGTGCAATTGCTTTCAATGCATTGTCTTAGTTTATATTCTTCACGTACAGTGATAATACATATGTTCACCCCAAGGACGCATCGCCTCGGTCAACAATGCTTTCTAAGAGATGGAAATATGCAATATCGGTCTATAAAATATATTTATTTAATTGTACCGAGTGTAATATTTGTTTGTTAAAATTTTACCATAGATATGTATTTGGTCTCGGTCTTTGTTTGGTGACAAAATAATAATCTACGTGAAAATGACGCTTTAGAGTGTTCTATCTATTGACGTATCGATAGTTTTGGTTACCAAGAATTCACTATGACGTCTTTTTCCTTGTAGAATGGGTGGGTTTCATAACCAATTTTCACATCTCTGTCAATATAAAAAATCTCAGATACCAAAGTATCATCAATAGAATGTCCAGGACATAGATACAAATCCGGTAAAAATGGACAAACACGGACTTCAGGAAACCAAGAGGTGAAATCAAGTGCCATGGAGGAGTAAGCATCCCCTGTCGACCGGTCACACCCGCCGTGAGTCCACAGTCAATTCCAATGAAATACGTGTGGAGTGTATCCTCGTCACAATTGGTACAGACGTCTCAACAACCGCCAACGAAAAGGCAACTCAACATTTCACTTAGTGAAACAGAGTAGTCGCAAACAAGACTATTATACCGACCGTAAAATTTGCGGAACATTGACATTTAACGCGTTTTTCGATATCCCTGTGTCAATATTTTTTTTGATTTTGGTGTGAATATGACTGTTATCTGATGGTAGGTCCTGTCAGTCCGATTGATTTCAAACAACTGTACTTTTTATTTCTTCTTAACAGTTACATATTAAACCAACACTTATTTGATATTTATTTTATTTCATGTTACGTATTTGTTTTTGACTGCAGATATGTACCTAGTTTGCAAACCATTACCATTTGTAACCATAAGAAGAAAAGTTAAATAAAAAAAATCAACATCGAAAGGGAGATAACTTGTACAAGTAGCCAACTGACGAAAAAGTTAACACCGACCTATTTATAGATCTTTATGTACTTAAAGCCGAACAACTATGAAGAAAAAAAGCTTTTTAACTTTTAATAAAAAAAAGTGCCGACAAAAACATTCCCAATTCACATCACCATACAGCCAACATAATAGATCACATTCGAGTTTTTACGTAGTCCATTATTGGATCCGGATTATACATGCAGGAATTCAGCTTTGTTATGCTTAGCGATTTCCGGTATGTGTTTTGCTTCGATCAAGAAACAAAAGGCAGTTATATCTGAAGGCAAGATTATTGTAACTAGTCCATTTATGTCCAAAGAAATAATTGAGGTTGACGTCTGAACTCTACACCAGAGATGAAATATCGTGACATTTCGATTTATTGTATGAAATAAAGCATTTTATTTCTTCATAGACGCAAAGGCATATACCGGAAATCTTTAAGCATAACAAAGTTGAAGTGACGGAAGAAAAATCCGGATCCGAAACCGGATTTTATAAAAACTCAAAAATAATCTATTGTAATTGTTTCTCCGGAAAGTCAAGTCCCACAGCAGGTATAAACATCTCAAATACCAAAGTATAAATCTTTCGGATGTCCAGGACACAGAAAGAAATCCGACAAAAATGGACTAACACGGACCTTTGGAAACCAAAAGGTGGGATCAGGTGCCATGGAGGAGTAAGTATCCCCTGTCGACCGGTCACACCCGTCGTGAGTCCACAATTAAGTCCAAATGACATATGTGAGGAACGAATCCTCGTCAAAATTAGTACAGACGTCTCAGCAACCGCAAACGAAATAGCAACTCAAACTTTCACCCAGCGAAACAGAGTAATCGCAAACAAAACTATTATACCGAGCATAAAATTTGCGGAACGTTGACATCAAACGCATGAGTAAGATTCTTCAGGATGTCCAGTACACAGATACAAATACAACAAAATATAAAAAATCTCAGATATCAAAGTATAAATAAATAGAAAGTCCAGGACATAGATCCAAATCCGGTAAAATGGACAAACACGGACCTCTGGAAACCAAGAGGTGGGATCAGGTGCCATGGAGGAGTAAGCATCCACTGTCGACCGGTCACACCCGCCGTGAGTCCAAAGTCAAATCCAATGAACTACGTGAGGAGTGAATCCTCGTCACAATTGGTACAGACGTCTCAACAACCGCCAACGAAAAAGCAACTCAACAGTAGTAGTCGCAAACAAGACTATTATACCGACCATAAAACGCGGTTTTCGATATTCCTGTGTCAATAATTTGTCAGTGAGTAGTTTACCTCTGTATATGAAATCTTCATATGTTGTACACGCCCTGGCATATCGGATCATTTTTAAATATAAACTCCATATGCGGGTGACTGAAGGATATTACTATTTAAATGTGGAAAATTTACGAAGGGAAAGCCGAAATCGTCTCTTTTTTCTATAGCTTAGTTGCAGATTTCCCGTCTGTGTCTATATTGAGTAAAATATCTAAGTATGCAGCGTGTGAGCTTGATTCTGTTGTATCTTTAATTTCTAGTTTGATTTGATTTGATTTGATTTTGTTTTACGCCATACTCAACAATTTTTCAGTCATATGATGGCGTCCAGTTTTTATTGGTGGAGGAGAAACCCCGGTTAGCCGGGTAAAGACCACCGACTTTCCGCAAGAAAACTGGCAAACTTTCCCACTTAATTCGAAATGACCCTAGCGGGATTCGAACCAGAGGTGAGAGGCCGTGTGATTTAAAGCGCAATGCCCTAACCACTCGGTCACGTCGCGTTTATCGTATAGCTTAGTTGCTAATTTCCAGTCTGTGTTTATATTAAGTAATATGTCTAAATATGAAGCGTGTGTGCTTGATTCTGTTGTATCTTTAATTTCTAGTTCGCTGGGATATATCGCATTGACATATGTATGAAAATTGTCATTATTAATTGACAAAACGTCGTCGATATATCTAAATGTCAAATTAAAGGACACCGCTAACTTTTTCTTCTTTTGATTCAGCAGTTGCTGAATGAAGTCTGCTTCGTATGAATAAAGGAACAGGTCGGCCAATAAAGGAGCACAATTGGTTCCCATAGGAATGCCGACAGTTTGTTGAAAGACCACGTCTCCGAACATTACAAATATATTGTCTATTAGAAATTCAAGCATGTTTTTAATATCAACTTCAGTATATTTATGTGTAGAATCAGAGTGGTGTTTGACGAAATAAGTATCCTGATAGCCAATCACTAGATATTTAAATTTTTGGGTACCACCTTTAGTGAAAAAGCAGTTGTCTACTATGCTGAAAAGTCTTTCTTTTAATTTTTATGTGGAATAGTAGTGTAAAGAGTAGAGAAGTCATATGTATATGAAATGTCCCTATGTTGAATACGCCCTGGCATATCCGATCATTTGTGAAACATAAATTCCATATGCGGGTGACTGTGGGATATTACTACTTTAATGTGGAAAATTTACGATGGAAAAGCCGAAATCGTCGCGTTTGTCGTATAGTACTCCTCCATGGCACCTGATCCTACCTCTTGGTTTCCAGAGGTCCGTGTTTGTCCATTTTTACCGGATTTGTATCTTTGTCCTGGACATTCTATTGATTTATGCTTTGGTATTTGAGGTTTTTATATACAGATGTATTAATGACACAAGGATATCGAAAACCGCGTTTGATGTCAACGTTCCGCAAATTTTACGGTCGGTATATAACAGTCTTGTTTGTGATAACTTTGTTTCACTAGGTGAAATATTGGGTTACCTTTTCGTTGGCGGTTGTTGAGACGTCTGTACCAATTTTGACGAGGATTCGTTCCTCGTGTATTTCATTGGACTTGACTGTGGACTCAAGGCGGGTGTGACCGGTCGACGGGGGATGCTTACACCTGGTGATCACAGGTTTCCAGAGGTCTGTGTTTGTCCATTTTGAACAGATTTGTATCTATATCCTGGACATTCTAAAGATTTATACTTTGGTGTTTGAGATGTTTTATATAGACTAAAGATGCATTTGTGACACGACGTCGAGTTTGAAAACGTTGATGATAAAATCCGGGATCAAATAGTTGAAAAGTGTAAATCGGTAAAACTTCGAAAAAGATTATTAAAAGGAACAGTTAATACTGAAAAATGTCACAGATATCGTTTGAGCATTTGAAATAGTAGATCAATAAGCAGAGATTCAAATTGGAAGAGAAACTGTTAAATACGCATTTTAATATAGTGCAACGGAAAAAAAGTGACAAACAAAAGAGTAACAATAAAAATAATATCACGTTTTCGACATGGAAAGAAGGGCCATATTGCGAAAGAGTGCATAGTAGCCAGAGTTAAAATTTGCAATAAATGTGGAGTGCGTGTGGGTTAACGAGCATGGCACCAGAACCACAGATTCAGGAGACGGTCAAATGTACGCTCAGTGGAAGAATCTTTATCAGATATGAATGTGCATTTGACAAGAAGAATACAACTGGAATGATAAATGTCCATATAGACAGAGTTAATGTGAATATGCTGATAGATTCTGGAGCGAGTTGCAATATTCTAAGTACAGAGGTATGGAAAGCAGTTAAGGCAACCAGTAAACAGAAACAATTAACCAGCAGCAAAAGAAAGCTATATGCATATGGATGCAAAACACCGCTACACATAAAAGGAACATTTGTTGCGACTGTTAATTTTTTCAAAATTGAAATGGGAGATGCTTTTTGAGTATTTATGTATCATTGTTTGGGAGAGATACCGCAATAGCGATTGGTGTTCTACGCATTGGAACCGATGACGACAATGTTAATATTGTACGTAATGAAATGGATAACATTATCTGCGATATAAAAAAGATATAAGATGAATAAATAAACTGAAAAACCATCAGCTGAAAAGCATATAGAAGACTCGGTAATGCCAGTAGCGCAACTTGTGAAAGGACTTCCTTTCAACGTCAGGAAAGACGTACGGGAAAAGTTGTATGAACTTGAATGACTTGATATAATTGAAAAAGTTAACAGAGTGTAAGTTTGGGTATCACCATTAGTTGTTGTGCCGAAGAAAAACAACGAAATTCGGATTTGTGTTGATATGCATCGTGTAAACAGTGCAGTGAAACGCCAACGCCATCCAATCCCAAGAGTGGATGAAAATGTTGGAGGATATAAATGGGACCAAGGTTTTCTCAAAACACGATTTGCGATGGAGGCATCACCTAATTGGGCTAGACAAAGAGTCGAGGGAAATATATATGGCATATCATCTGCATCAGAAATATATCGGAGGTGATTGGTAAAGTATTGCAAGGCGGTGACGGTGGACGTAATTTGTCAGACGGCATAATTGTTTATGGGAAGGATCAAGTTGATCACGACAGAAAATTAGCAAAATTGCTTGAGAAAGGCCTAACATTGAATCGCGTAAAATGCAAATTCGGTCTGTCGAAAAACACGTTTCTCTACAATGTATACCATGTGGCTCTAGACTGACAATTTAACATTTTAACAGAATGTACAGATTTTTAACATAGTCGTGAAAAATATTACTCTGAGACGAATCTTAATAGTGATCTTAATAAAGTCGCTAGCGAAATCATTTTACAATATCTGAAAGATATTGGATTATATTCGAAAATTTATATATATATCTAATTCGTATTTTTTAAATAATTTACAAACTTATTTGTCTTTTACCAAAGGATTTAATAATTAGTGTTCAGAAGTTTTAAAATAAAATATACTTACTCTGTTTTTACTTAAAATTGCCACGATATAACTGAAATATCATCGGAAGTGGCGTTAAACAAAACTAAACAAACGAACAAACGTCTCCATATGAGGGAAATATTCTTGAGTGGGACTTTAAACAACAAACTAACAAACAGAAACGGTTTTCGGACATACTGTATTTTCTGAGTGTATTCAGTCGGATCAGGATAAGGTTGATGCAGTAGTGAGGAACATTGCCAAAAACTGGGACTAGCAAATTATTGTGGTAGATGCATATCAAACTTCTCCACAATAGCTGCACCATTAAGCAAACTAGCAAGGGAAAATGTTAGTTGGAGATGGACCAAGAGACATCAGGATACGTTTGACATGCTGGAAAAGCATTCATAAGCTCTGATACTTAGGCGTATTACAACCCTAAGGCAGACACTAAAGTTGTTGTAGATGCAATTCCTGTTTGTCTACGTGCCATACTGATACAGAAGCAACCCGATGGATCTTACAAACCTGTAGCGTATGCTAGTAGATCGTTAACAGATGTCGAAAAGAGGTATTAACAAACAGAACGCGAGGCATTGGCAGTAGTTTTTAGTTGTGAAAAACCATATCTACATATATGGAATGAATTTTAAGATTATAACGGATCATAAACCGTTGACATATATTTACTTTACATAGTCAAAACCACAAGCAAACATCGTACGTTGGATCATGAGAATGCAAAGGTATAAGTTCAGATTTACATATTCTCCAGGTGTACTTTCGAGATTATGCCAGAACTCTAGAAGTCAACAATGTAATGTAGCAGATGAATATGAGAATGACATTGCAGAACACATCGTGTCGAGAGCGTTAACTATTGAGGAAATAGTCAGATGATGGCGAACCATATATCCATGTAGATCACTCAGAATCAATCCGTTTTCATACGCCCGTTAATTTTGACGGGACGTATTATGGAATACTGTTGTCCGTCCGTACGTCGTCCACACTTCGCACGATAATTCAAAACGCCTCAACAGATTTCAATGAATGTTTGGAAGGAAGTTTGTTTCTTACCATAAATGCAAGCTCCCTTTCGATTTTGATTAAAGTCTGATTTTCTGTTGCTTAGTTATGGTCCTTGGAAACACGTAAATATTTGAAAAATAACAGTTTTCCTTTGTAATGCGTCAACATAGTGAGTTGATATTGGGTTATATCGAGATGGTTTACAGATATCAAATTTGGTTCCAGTCGGTGATTTTGTGCAGAATTATGATCCCTTGACTTATAAAAAAAATATCCCTTTCTGCAACTTTTCTTTGCAATGCCTCTACATAGATATTTGGTTTATCATTGTATCTAAATGAGTTACAGATAAAGTTCAAATTTGGTTCTCGCCGGATTATTTTGTGCAGAGTAATGGTCCCTGGACTTCGTAATTTTTTTTTTAAAAATATCACTTTTTCCACCTTTTCTTTCCTTGGATAATTTTGTGGCCCCTTGACTTAGTAACTGTTTTGAAAAATATCCCTTTCTGCACCTTTCCTTTGCAATGCCTCTACATATTCATTTGAACAGTTTGCCTTGTTAATGCGTCAGCATAGTGAGTTGATATTTGGTTATATCGATATGGTTTACAGATATCAAATTTGGTTCCAGTCGGATTATTTGGTGCAGAGTTATGACCCCTTGACTTAATAGTTTTTATAAAAAATATATCCCTTTCTGCACCTTTTCTTTGCAATGCCTCTACATAGATATTTGGTATATCATTGTACCTAAATGAGATATGGATCAAGTTCATATTTTATTCCGGTCGGATAATTTTGTGCACAGTTATGGCCCTTGGACTTAGTAATTTTTTTTTAATATCCCTTCTTTTCTTTGCAATGCATGTAGATATTGATTTGATATTTGGTAAATTATCGTATCTAAATGAGTTACAGATCAAGTTCA